>CATIWM010661236.1:0-21135 GCA_949671775.1 Mallotus repandus
CACATTAGCCCAAAAGCATGCTTAACTCCATTTTGATTTGCATGATAGTCCTAGCTTATACACACTTAAACAAACATGTTAGATGCTCAAAACTAAGATTTTTAAGATCAAAATCAAGATTTATTATTGCTAAGGTCAACATTATGTATTGACACATTCAATTTAATTTCTTCCTCTACAGCTTTCTGCATGTCCTTGATTTTAATTTCAGGGTTGTTGGTGATTCTTTTTTTAATTGTACTGGCATAAGGATTGTCAAATGTCTTGAAGCATTCATGTTCAGGTTGTACTGTTTTAACAGCTAGTCCAGGATTGTCCCCATCTTTGGAAATCCAAACATAGAATTTACAACCTTCATTTGTCACACATTTTGCCCTATTCCCACTTGGTTCATTGGGATCAAGTTTCAGTTTGGTACCTCGAGCCACTACATACTTTGCAAAGGCTACCCGAGCCTCTTTAGCATTAGCAAATGTCATGCCTAGCATGAAATGGGGCCCTCCATCATTTTCATTGTAGATAACCCTTTCTTTTGGTTGATCATTATCACTCTCAGTCTTATTGTCACTCGTTTCTCCCCCACTATCACTCTCAGACCAACTATCATCCTTATGAACACTATTTCTCTCATTCTCTTGATTTGCACCTTTCTCATCCCTTAGACATGCCTCTTCTCCGCCCCCCTCTTCCCTCCCACCTTTATTGCTTAACCCCTCATCCTGATATGCAAAATTAACACTGCATTGTGTACCTAACTCAAGAACTAGGTTTATATTTTAAGGTCCATCAATAGCCAAATGATTTGTGGGTAAAATGTGTACATCTACATCATGATTAGCATAAATTTCAATGTCATTTACCTAATTGTTTCCCCTGATATAACTTAAGACCCTCTTAATCCATTCATCATTGTCTATTAAGAATAATCCATCATTTAAACTCTTTCCAGGTTCAAGAACAAGAATTGAGTTAACATATGTATAGCCAAAATTTTTCATGTACCTCTCTCTGATATCCATGTAAAACAGATAGTTTGGGTCGAAATCACAGATGATGTCCTCCTCTCCATCATTATACATTATGACAAGATGAAAAGTCCATTTTCCACCATAGTTAAAATGGAGGTTAACAAGCTCCAACATGTTGCTAAAAATAGAAGAGACAAAAGTTTAAAAATCCACTCTTCAAAAACATAAACTAAACATGTTAGTCCACCACTATAAAAGAACAACAAACAAATGCAAGACCACACCCACAAAATTGATACACCTTTCATCCAATTTAACAGCAAAAATTATCCAAAGAAATTAAAAAGTGGTCCAATGGTCCACCATTGCAACGACAAAATAGATTTGTCACACATAGCAGACATCAGGTGGTCCACCATTACCTTCGATGCCTAAAGTAGAAATACAGTACTTTCTTCTTATATCAGACCCCAAGTTCCAACCTAATATTGTTTTTTCTTTAACATGCAAAAGACGTCATTTTCGTTCACTGGGTTGTTGGGTGATTTCACGATTTTGGGTAGTTTTTTATTTAGGGTTTTCTGCTTCTAATTTAGGGATTTTTATACAATCAGATGCGTTGGCTTTGTGAGTTGGACCCACTCTTTCATGTCAGCAAAATAGTTCCTGATATGTGGATCCATATGCCACATGAGCTCCAATTAACAGACAAAAGAAACGGTTGTCAAGGAGATGGGTTATTTGCTTCATTTTTGAAACGTTGATGGCAAATGTGTACTTAGGGTAAAACTTTAGTGGTGTATTTGCACCTTTTTCAAAAAATATATATATAATTAGTTCCACTTATTTTCATGCTAATTATATATTTATAATAGGTTATGAATAATAAATTAGATCTCATATTCAAGTTATATAAAAGGAATCAGTTCATCGCCAAAATACATATAAATCGACTTTCTAATAGTTTTTTTTTTTTTTTTTGAAACCTGACTTGCTAATAGTTAATACATACAGTATATTGAAAAAAAATTATAAGTTGAATTCATAACATCAAATATAATTGAAACTAATTTTCAAAGGCAAACATATATATAGATTTAGAGAAGGCAAGTTATTATATGAAAAAAGATTATTCGCAACAAAACAGATGCTAAATTTTATAATTCAATTTAACAGATGATTAATAAAAGAGCATAATTAATAAAAATATTAATTATAAAAAGCTCGAGTACAGTGAGAAAACACAATCGGAATCTCTATTATATAAATCAATTAGCTCTTAAGATTACACCCGAAAATATTATGGAATTTTCATCTATATGAAATTTGGTATAAATTAACTGTATAAAATTTTATAAATTTTATTTGCAATTTTTAAATGGTGTGTTGAAATTTTTAAATGAATTTCACTTATATTTTAAAATGACTGAAATATTTTTATAGACGGTGAGGTTCAACGCGCATCCAATTATTTGGCGATCACAACATTATATGGGCTCCAGGCCTATTAGGAACTAGACTTAAAACTCAAATCAGAGATGGGGGTCACTACCCAGATAATACCCATGACACTTTTACAGCAATTGAATCCCACGGAGAGCCCTATAGTCGTCCTCAGTAACTGGGTTCAGAAAATAAGTATGGAGTTTTGAATGCCCGCCCAACATTGTGGTTGGCCTCCATTTTTTTTATTACTTTTAATTACTTAATTATTATTTTTTTATTTACATTCAAATTGCAATTTCCTCCAAACAATTCTCAAATTTTACAATTAAGTTTAAGTTTGCCATTATGCAATTTTTCCATTCACCATTGGTTGTATAAATAAATAAATAAAATAACACAAAAAAAATATGCACACAAAAAAAAGAGAGAGGAGAAATGATTACAATTTTTTTTATGCATAATAAATAAAATGAAAATTAATCTAACTAAGTTAACACCACTTGATTATTAAATCCTAAAAAAAAGAAATAATTTAGTTCATCGAATATAAAACCTACAAGAAAATAAAGAAGTTAGTTTATAGAATAAAAATATCTGACAATTAAGTAAAAGCACATGTTAAACAAAGTAGGAAGATAAAATTCAACTTGAATCTAATTTCTAAAATATTAAATTAAAAATAAGATTAATTAAAAAAAATTAAATTTATTGACTTAATAAAAATCTAAACAATTTTTATCACGACTTTTATTCAATTAAACTCCGAACTAAAAAATATGAATTAAAATCAAATAAATATTCAAAAATAAAAAATAAAACTTAAAACCAAATAAAATTATAAGAAGATAAAAATTAAAAAAATAATTACAATATAAAAAATTCAAAATAAAGAATCTGATTATCAAGTGTAAGGGTGTAATCACTTAGGCATCACCTTTGTGCACTAAGGCGAATATAAAATGCCCTAACACGATAAGGTGACGCCTTTTTATAAGGCACCATCATAACTCTTTCAAGTTCAAACAAAATAAAAATTTTAACAGACTTTCAAAAAATTCAATACAACTATCAAATTACTTCAATTCCACTTCACTAAATCAAGAGATTCTTGTTTATTAAACAACTGCCATGAAGTATTTAAAACAACAAAGAATATGAAAATAAAAGAGGAAAAGAGTAAAAGGAATCCTACATGTTGACACTAATGGCTTTTCCCTTGGCTTGGCCTGCTATAGCGCCGCCTTAGTATTAAGGCAACCGTTTTAGTGCTAAGGCTACCACCTTAAAGCTAAGGCGACTGTCTTAGTATTAAGGCTACCACTCCAGTGACTCATCAGAAGATTCTTTTTGGGCCACTAGTCCATTAAGAAAAGAATGACTGAACTTTACACTTATCCAAGCTTATTTTATTGAATTTTCATTATTGGATTGGGGCTTTGCTCTTGGATCGGACCAAGCCAAATGTCAATCATCTCTCTTATTTTTATTTTTAAAAATATCTTCCTATTTAAAGTGGCATTTTTTTACTAAAATAAAAAAATTAAATTTATACCAAACACAATATAACAAAAGGGATAAAGACATTTTTTATGTTGGAACTTTTTATAATTTAACTATTTAATATTTTAACTATTTTTTTACAACAATTAAATGTTGTAAAAAATTAACAATAAAGAGTATATAGCAATTACATTAAAAATGACTAAACTACCCATGACAATGATTTAAATTTTCTTTTTTACCAAAAAAACAACAAAATTTTATTTTTCTTGTTAAAATCAAAATAAATCAACAAAATACATATTTCTCAAATAAAATTATTTAAATCATCAATTCTATACTCAAATTTCAATTTTGTTAAATTTACTAAAAATTATAAATTAAAGAGAGAAAGTGAAATAGAAAATAAAAATAGACAAAAAATTTAATTTTTTACTTTTTTGCAAATTAAAATATTTATAAATTTTTTATTAACTAAAAACAACTGAAAGATAAATTATAAATAAAATTATTTTTATATAAATAATAATAATAATTATAATAATAATTATAATAATAATAACAACTATTATTATTATTATTATTATTCTTTTAGCAAATTATTATCACGCTTTTTTAAATTTAGGGACAATAAAGTCTTTTAATTTTGAAATAGTGCATTTGTTGAAGGACAACTTATTGATGACCTATTATATACACTCCACTGTCATTTTTTTACAGGTTATTATACTTAATTGTTACAATAAAAAGTTAACATACCAAATTGCCAAATTTTAAAAAAATTAACCACTAAAAATGTCTTTATCTCTATAATAAAATATGAAATGAATTTTATAAACTATTCATTTAAACCAGATGCACATTATTAATAAAAATTCATTTGAATTCATTGACCCAAACATAATGTAAATCTTTCATTATTCAAAATTGAACACAGGAAGTACCCATGGCTGAAACTTGGGCTAAACGGATTTGTATTTACAAATTCTTGAAGTTAGAATAAACCAAACTGGTTTCCTCAGTTTTGATTTCTTTTTTATCAATTACAACCATTTGAAAAATATTGACTTGACAATGTGTACATTAGCCATAATTACACACAGGAGATATATCAAGTGCACATAAAAAAAGAAATAAATGTAGTAATAAATTATCTACAAAAAAATAAGAAAATATGGGAAGTTTTACATGTAAATAAAATATTCTTTACAGAAATGAAAATACATGTGTTGTGCATCTTCACAGAATAGGATACTGAATCATATACCAAACCATGAGTTGTGCATCCAAACACAAGCTCTGAAGCCTGACTTATGCCTGTCAAATTCAACAGTAAAATTTCTATTCATAGCATCTATATATAATGCATATATATTATCCAGCTCTCATGTTGCTAAGTAGACATCTGCAGAATGACAAAAACTTTGGTTGACATATACCAATCAAATCAAAGTTATTTACATTTTATGAGATAAATAAATAAAAAATTAAGAGGGGTTGATATAAGTATAGCAAGAAACTTTCTCTGTATGCTTTCTGGTGTTAATTTGAACATCGCTCCCTGTCATAGAAGTTCCGGTCAACCATAAAAGAAACGAACATCCCTGTTAAAGTTATTCTGCATTCTCTGTGCACTCTATTCCGTTATCCATAATACAAAATGGGGGGACAAGTTAGAACCTAAACATCATATACAGGCAATCGCTCTTCTATAGAAACCCGGCATATCGGACATTTTTTACACTTTTCACAGCAGACACTGCAACAAATTCGGGAATTGATAAATATTGCAGAAGAGGAAGAAAAAATAATAAATTACATATTTCAAGTAAAGCACCAAGTTTATTACCTGCAGAGTATACGATGTCTACAGGGAAGCAGGACCACACTAATCTCTCCCTCAAAGCAAACCCTGCATAAGACTTTTTCCTGGGAGGGATACCAAAAATGTTATTTAGATTCAATGTGACTGGCTACTGTAATGTTATGAACAGAATATCTAAAAACAATTTTAATCGGTCATGTCTTAAAAATCTCACAACAACAACAGAAACACCCATTTCACAGATATAATAATGCATGAAGCCTTTTACATAGCTTAAATAAATGAATAATAGCACCATTTGATACACTGGACGTCTGCATGGAATTAGGTGGTAAATTTCCTTCAAACCACCAACTCAAGGAATGGTAAGTTTTGTTTTAGGGTGAATGAGAATCCTGTCAAGTTGAGAGAAGCCAGAAAGAAAAATGTACTTTGTCTGAGTGTCTCATACACTGAACACAACCATAGTAGTACATTTTCTTATGGTCGAGCAACATGGAATTTATGACCCTAAAAATAATGGTTCAGTAATATTTTTTTTAATTAGTGGAAGGACTGATTATGCTGAAGATGATGTTATTATCAAAATGTTCAAGAAAATAGAACTTATTTTAGAAATATTGTTTTCTATCTCTTTTAAATCCTTTGAATTTTGCTAGAAAATTGTTTAGATTGTACATATCATAGTATTATAACTATTCAAATATTTTAAAGGCTACTATAATTTCATAATTGGCAGTTGCAACATGAAAGATGCATGTTGGAGTACTATTATTAAGAAAAATTATCTTCAAGGTGATGGAGTAATAAATACATACATAAAAACATTAATATCTTTTTTTTCCGAATTATACAATACACACACAGACACAAGGGTCAGGGACAAGATACATTCCTTCACAAAAATAATGATATCTTTATAGTGCCAAACCCATTAGAATCAAAGGTCAAATTAGTAATTTTTCCTACCAAGATCTCCATTTTTCATAATGGTCGGTAGCAAGGCCAGAGAGGTATTTAAGATATCCTATGTTCACAGTTGTACCTTAACAAGAACAAACCAAACAAATATCCAGAGAAAACTGAAGAGGTTATTCCGGAAGCTCATACAGGACAATATTTTGATAAAGACATCAAGATCAAATTCAGAAATTAAATTTGGAAAATAACTACCATCAGAATATTAACAAATATATGGACAAACCTAAAAGGATAGATCCAAATAGTTAACAATTAAAACTTGAACCCTATATTAAACGTGAATCAGACTAATTCACAAACCGATAACGATGTCATGATAAAATTAAAAATGTTCAAAGCCTCAAGAGCGTACAGATTAATGATATGTAACAGCTTATAAGAGACACATGTTGGAACCATAAAAAAGGCACCCAGACATTTGGAAACTATTTGTGCAGACCAGAATCCTTTAATCTACAACTAATAAGCACTTGTCAAATTGCAAATAAAATGAAAGCATCATTCAGGGAAGAAAATATTACATTTTGAAGTCTTTCAAACTCCTGCTGGCTATATTTAGTGATTTCCGTCTGTTCTCCAAGAGCTGCTTGAAGCCTCCAGACCTGAGAAGAAACCATAGCATAAAATTTTAAATTTCTAAGTCTAATAAAAAACCATATAACTGACACAAACTCATAATAGTGGAATAATATGATAAAACCTTCTACTTGCCACAAATAAGATGAAAAAAAAAAAAAAGTACTTGTAATAGATCACCTCTTCAGCGAGATCCTTTTTAGGCATTTTTTTCACTATCTCAGGAGGATAACCACAGAAAGTGTTGTAACTGCAAGTTGAGGAATAAAAGGTCCCAGATCAGCAATAAACTATTTACTTGACCTCATGAAATTATCAGATGCGCTGAACACATAATTCAACATTCAACCACTAATTGTGGTTCCAGTGGCAGGTAAAGCAAGATAGATAAGCATCAATAAGGGGTAATGGTACCTCATTCAGATAAAATATGTGTACAATAACAGATAAAAATAACACATGCTCCTCTATGAAATGATAAGAGCATATGCATAGTCAAATAAGCTTTATTTCACACAATTCTAAATCTTATGCCACAATTTTAATTTCTTATCCATTTACTGACATTTATTGAAATAAAATTCTAGTCCTTGTTTCACATAAAATTCCAGTTTTCAAGATCTTGCTTGTACTGTTATGTACCCGTATTTTTTTGCCATCACTGAAGGCCATTTTGTCATATAATGACACAAGTATATGGAAAAAGAAACAAACATGCATCCAGCTCATGAGTTAACTTTGTATGACACACTCACCCAGAAGCTCCCTCATGGTAAAGCCGAGCCTGTTCCTCTCGACTTCCCTCGTCAATTGACCACCAACCCAGCAACCTATTTTAACAGGTTGGAAAATGCAGAGAAAAGTTATGCAATAGTGACACAATATCATAAACTGAAGTTGACACAGTGGGGGCATGATGTTGCCCATACAGGTTTGGCTTCAGAATGGAACACAAAGTTTAATACCTAGAACCATGGTGCAAGAATCCCAAGCAGTCATGAGCTCTTGAAGAAAATCTAAAATATATCCCTGCCCCTGCTTCACTCCTTAATAAAAGGACAAGCTTCTCCACCAATTTAGATGCAGCAAATAGCACGCCGGCACCTTGAAGTAGGAAAAGGGGAGAGAAAAGAACAGGAAGTGGTATATTTCTAGCACCAGCTGGCGTCCCCTGGTTTTCAGAAGTCACTGCATGACTGTGTTGATAAGATATACTAACCAGTAACCATGAACACAAGAAAGCTATATGCATACCTCTAAATGCATACAAAGGAGGACTTGGAAACCAATTAATGGTATTTTCATAATATGGCCGCCAATATCTTGCAAACCACAGATTCTATCCTGATTTTGATTTTCCTCTGAAGAAACTACCAAACCACTGTTCCAGTCAAGATACCTAAATGTAGTTGAAGATGAACTAGCTTCTCTTGTCTGGGAATTTCGATGAATCACTGGATTTGACCATTTGGTACAAACGAGAAAGGCAAAGCACTCAGCAATACTGCATAAAGAATGTCCAACATTATCACAATTTCTGATGCACTAAAACCTTGAAACAATTGTCAAGCTACTCTATGCTGTTCAAAGCCATGCCGAAAAAATATAAATCAAACAGAATGACAACTGAAGCTATACCCAAAATTTATAAACAGGTCCCACCAGCCAAGAGCACCTACATCACCTGTAATTATCCAGAATCAGAAAATGGTCAGTAATTTGATAGGAAACTCCTACACGATCTTTACCATTACAGATACAGAATTTCTTCATACCAATTTCATTACATAAGTGGATCACTACACCATGAAATGGAAAAAAGAGGTGAAGCCCATCACATATACTCAGAATACAACCAACTGTGCCCTAAAGTATCAGTCAAAATAATTGCTAGAGAAACAAAGATATTATCTTCGACTGGAATTCCATTTGAACATATAACCTATAAAGAATTTTTCCACATTTTTCTCAAGGTAGAGCCAAACAAGGAATATCAGAACTCAGAAGAGCAATCTTCAGACACCTGCAAGTTCAGTTCATATCAATGAAAAATGTTCTCAACAGCTACGAAAAATGTTAATTTCTTTAAGAAATTTTTCATGGCTCCAATGCTTGATTGCATGTCTACAGTAGCTCAGTAAGTATACCACAGCTTATTTTCTGACTAAGCTGGGATTAATAAATTTATCAAGATAGATGATCAAACAAAAGTATCACAACATAAATACAGTTTTGTTGATAAAATCTTTTCGCTACCCTCTCTACAAGACTCCTTTGTTTGCCAATCTCCAGATCTCCCATCCCCCCAAGAAAATAGAAATTCCAGTCCACTGGCAAAGAGAATGAAGATTTAAGATTCCTAGAATTTCATCACATTTTTTATTTCCTTCCTTTTTCTACTGAGAAAACCACAATGCAACTCCAGTTGTTCTTTTTCTATTTCAGCCAAAAATTTTCAAAGCAAGGTGCATTGCATTTTCTCAAGCAAAAATTCTTAAGTGAAATATCATATGAACTTTCAGCAACCCAAACCATGGTATTCTGACATTATTACTTTGAAAGTAAAAGTTGAGATGAAATCAGATAACGAAAAAGATTAAATGTGTGTTCCTTTTCTAATGCATACAATTTAATTGCGTTGAAAACTCAGAAAGTCAAAGATAATACCACATAGCTTTAGGAGGGTGAATATTGTAGCTGCCACAAAGAAAACCATAGATATTGCAACCCAGAAGTGCTGCAAGAAGTAGATGGGATCATCACTAACATATAACTTCATATACTCTTAAAACATTAACAGCTGAACCTACATTTCAATTTGCACTTGAACATATCTACAAATGCCAGTTTTCAATCATGGTGCTTGAATCTAATATGCACTATTGCAAAAAATTAAAAATTCACAGTAATTTAAAGCATTTTGTAACATCTAAAAGGGAATAGTACTTCCAAAACTATTTCAAACCATGAAAAAGCAGTGACAATTTTCTAACAGAATATAGTACTTCCAACATTGTGCCTAACCATAAATAACCGGTGACAATTTTTTCAACAATTCAGAATGTAGAAAATTACTGCATGTAAAACAAACATGTCAAGAGCCCATTAAACAGAAATGCTTGAAAATATGTCTTAATGCACAATAACACTTAAAATGCCTCCTAGAATTGAAAATATTCTTCAGCTTGGGATTGTCAATTGATTTGAGACAACCAGAGACCTAGCTTGTTTGAATAAAAATTTGTAGGCAGATTTGTGTTGGCCCAGGCTGGGTAAAACCGATCAAGAAATGAAGCCCAATAAATTTGGTCTTCCCCATAGCCCAGGAGATTGATAGACCACATCAACCCAAGTTCAAACAATTTACTTTGAACATGCCAAACAAACCATGAGATTTGAACTGTTCAAAGTCAAAACAGTAAAAATTTCAAGCACTTTGCATGATTAAGAAAGCAATGAAAACACAATTATAAATTCATCCTTCAAGAAACTTACAGGTAATGTCTCCCATATAGCTTCATCACTCATGCTTTCTTCTTCTCCTGGCATTAAAGCCCTACACATTCTGCCCAATAAATGGCAATCAGTTATGGCATCACAGACAATGATTAATTCCCATTTCAGAGAGAGAGAAAAACAAAGATACAGGCATTGGTAAAGCAATGGTATATAACATATAAAGGTCAACTGAAGTCTACCAGGCCAAATAGCAAAGCATTAATCTGCTAAGATGAATAAAATATAAAAACTGGCATCCCCATACATCAAATGTAGAAATTCATGTTTGTATGTAGGTTCCTGCTCATGAACACAACTATTCTGGCTTTACAACAAATGCACATTGCGCTCCACTCAAAGTTCAACACTGTAAAATCGCCATCATTTTATGAAGAAAGACGGACAAAGTTTTAGATGTAGCTGAATAACTTTGAGCATTTTATGGTCTACAATGTTTGATATAATTTGGTGCAAAATCATGTCACTTGTTATATGGTAATTAAATTCTAGATAATATGAGTTTTCAAGCATTGTAATTAACCAAAAAAATTCAATTTAAATTAATTCTTGTATTTTTAGACTTCCAAACACACTAATTTTAAAAAAATTAATAAAATAATATGTGGCACTTTTCACAGCATGTTGAGCACAATTGGGTCGATAAATCAATGAAATTTGAAGTCTAACTAATTCTAACAATGCTACAAATATCTTGCTTAACTTTGCTAACGAACATAAGCAAGATATATTCATGAAAAATCTCCACATAAGCATCAGCCGGTAAATTTTAAATGATACATTATGTTCATTAAGGCCATTTATTTTGGAGAACCCATAAATGCAAAAGAAAATACCTGAAATTGTCAATAAGAATGATTATTTCAAATGCCAATAGTGGAAAAAAGACAATCTTCAAATTTACAGCTGCAACTCCATGAACTGAAAAAAAGGTAAGGCATTAACCAAGTTTAAATAACCAGGTAAATACTAAAATAATATAAAAAAAATAACAGGGTATTTGCCATATACCAAAGACACTCTCAAGATAGATACAAAGAAGCAGTTCAAATGCAATAAGCAATGGTGTCGCTACAACTGCATGGCACGGAGCCCACTGTCCAAAAAAGAAGACCTCCGAAGTTAAAATTCAGATAATAGTACCATGGATTTGGAATTTCTATGTCCACAGCCAAAAACAAAAAATAAAAAACAAAAGGGATAAGACAGGAAACTCTTTTACCAAAATATTAAGAAAAAAAGAAAAGATTTTTTTTTTTTTTAGGTAAATTCTCAAGTCATTGAGAGCCGATTGACATACATGACGATTGTGTGGAACTGATGGAGCAGGTAATGAAAATCTTCCTCGTGCAGCAACTCCATGGAACAACCAGAGAGGAGTGAAAATTAACCTGAAAATTAAGGTTGAAAAAAAAAAGAGCTGAGTCCATGATTGCATGCTTCTGAATATTAAGCTACTATTTTCTCTTCTTTTAAGAAAAGGGAAAAAAAAGAGAGAAATGAAACTATCCAGAAATTGAGCAAAAAGCATTAATATTATACATCAAATTCACTGAAAAATTCAGTACCTAAGATTATTTCTTCCCAACCCAAACTCCCCAGTCTCCAACATAATGTAAGATATAAGATGCAATTACAAAACTACCTTGCCCAAGTAACTGAGAACCAATAGAAAACCGAAGCATGTGCCTCCTTGCCTTTGACTCATGTAAACCACTGAATCCATACATTTCAATATAAATGACTTTACTAGCTCTGATCTCCATTTTTCCCACCTTAACACATCAGAGCCTAGTGTAATAGATAATCTTGTCAAAAAAATAAAGAAGAACTGTTGCATTTAGGATCGAGAAAGTATAAGAGCCCCAGCCAATCACTTGTAGTGACACCACACAGGGATGTTGTACCAATCAATGCTCTAAGCTGCGCTAGCACTGACCAAAACTCACTAGAACTCTATCCTACATGTAACTTCCTTTGTTCTTCATTTTGAAGGTCATAGTAAGGGAAAAATTCAGTGGGGCCGTTCTGCCCCATGAGATAGCCCACAGCTTAGATCTAACAATTCTAGGCCACTCACACTCTGTTCCAGCCAATGCCTGGATTAGTTCTATAATTTACCACATTTTTATGATCAGAAACATTATCAACACAACAAGTTAATGATTCTTCGCTAGTAATGCACCTTCAACCCAATCCCAATAACATAGCAAATAAACACTTCGTATTCACTAACTCGCTCCTTCAGCTATATACCACTGAATTCACCAAATCTACCACATAAGAAGGACAAGAGTATAGTTGAGAACAACATTTCCCACGAATGGGAAGCTTATGAATGTCCTGTAGAAAAGTTTGAACTCATAACACAAACCACATCCTGAAAGAGAGAAAAAATACATGCCAATAACAACAAATATGCAAAAACAATTAAAGCTGAGAAGGGAATAAAACCATCAAAAAGCTATAGCATCCATCCCAAAACCGCTTCTCCTAACAGTTGCTCATATAGCATGAGTCTAAACAAACCCCTCATTGTATATAGTTAGCAAGATGGGGCTGTAAGTTAAACAGAATAATTCAATTGCAACAATACCATGCTTCAAATATGCCCCACATATAAATTCTTCAAAGCTTTCCGCACAAGCATAGATATCTTCACTGAACAAGCCCTTGTATTCCCTATCTCTCTCTTCACCTCGCCTTCAAGTAATACAAAACATGGAACTACCTCAACCAAAATAAATCAAAGCTTAAAGGGGCAAAAAAAGATACATCTCACTTTCAGAATATCTTCTATTCCACTCATTTTTTCCACTCATCTTCATTTTCTTCTCCTAACAATATACTTATATTCATCAATCCCTCTAACTTTCACTCATTATAGAAATTCGAAACTGATCAAATCCGCAACCAATCAGATATTCACACAAACAAAAAAAAAATCCAATTACATTCTTAAAGAAACGAATAATCTCTTAATCCTTGAAACAGAAACAGTAGATTTCAAAACTCAACAGAAGAGATCGTTTCCAAGGCAAATTGATTTATCAAAAATCCAATAACTAAACAGTGAACAGCCGTTAGATTTCAATTCCTTCAATCTAGAGACAATTGCTGTCAATGAAATTTAAAAAAAAAAAAAAATCAATCAACGCACACCAAAAAACAATTAACAGAAGAAGTAACTAACCACCAAGAGTAGGGGACGGAGCCGTCGAGCTTGAAGACGAGCAATAAAGTGAAGAAAAATAGAAGGCTATGAGCGGCTAAAGCCTGTACGGACTTCAACACTCTTCTCCAACTCATCTTCTTCTTCGTTTTCTTCGCGTTTCTTCAAAAAAACTGTAAAAACTCTAATCGAAACTTTTCAACAGAACTCTCAGTATTGAAATCGAACGATCAAAACAGCACAGAGGAGAAGAAGAAGAAACACACACAAAAAGAAAACCTGTGGCGATTGAGCCCTAAACAGTATACATCACAACAAAGACAGATGTTACAGTTACAGTCGAGGCGCCATTGAAGACACCGCTCTTTCTTTTTCTTTTTTTTTTTTTCTTTTTTGCGGGGAGTGGGGGAAGGGGGCATTGATTTGGAGCGGACAATCACATACTTTTTACTGTGGGAATGAATTGTCAGCCTTTGGATTAGTTGTTTAATTTGCGATTTGCCAGTTTTAACTGTTTCTGTTTTCCTTGTAACCGTACAGCAGTTTTTTATACTTAGCAACTGATGATGATAAAGCATTTGATGACAAGGTTTAATGGACAAATATGCCCTTATTCTAATTTTGTTTTGTTTATAATTAGATGTAATTTATAATTGGTACTGGATTAATGTGGCTATTGTTTTTTATAATTTTTATCTTGACTCTTTAAAATTAATTTTTCTTATTTCAAAAAAAAATAATTTTTCTTGTGTTTTTTACATGTAATATAAGATGCAGTATTATTGGAATAAAAAAAAATAATTAATTATATACTATTAAAAATTTATATTTTATAAATTTATTTTATGAGTCAGTGAGTTTCATATAAATAATGTTAAAATACATCCATGATCTTTTATATTTGTCATTTTTTGTCAATTTGACACATCAACTTATAGTTTTATCATTTTAACACATAAACTAGTTTAAAATATAATTTTAAAACCACTATCAGCACACGTGATATGAAATAGTAAATCAATATATATCATATCACAAGAATTTGACTGACAAAAAATTATTAATAGAAGTGTTAAACTGATAAAAAGTGACAAGTACATGGATGGTAGATGCATTATATTATTAGATTAGTGCAAATCAGTTCATTTTAGTCAAATTTAAGTGTTAAAATAGTAAATATATAAATTAAGGTGTCAAACTGATAAATTATGTCAAGTACAAGGGTCGTAAATGTATTATGCCATCGTAAAAGACGTATGGGTATAATTGTCATATAATTCTGTAAAGCATGAATGTGCGAGAAAAATAACGTGTAAAATTCTGAACCGTAAGATGTGGAGTGATCAAGGGAGTACAAAGTGATGGCTGTATTTGGGGAGGAGCATGTTGAATCGTTGTCACTTCTGTTTTGTTTTTTATTCTCTTAATTAATGAATAAAATACAAAGCGCATTAACTTCTTCCATATACTACTACTATTGTTTTCTCTCTCTTCAACCCTTTTTTTTTTTTTAATTTGGATGGACTCTCTTCAACTTTACTTTCACGCTAAAGTAACCTTATTTATTTATTTTTTATTTATTATGTTGTATTTTAAAAAAAAAATTGCATCAGACGAATAACATGACAAAATTAAAATTAGAAATAAATAAACATGAGATAGTACATGTGGGGATGCCAAAAAGAACATATAAATAAGTAAAGAATTAGATTCTATGAATTTTTTATTTATTTATAATTAAAATTAGAGGAACTTTAATTAATTTTTAATTTTTGTTAAGACGCATTTATAATTTTTTAAAATTTTGAGTTTAAAAATTTTTTAAATATTTGATGGGTATTATTTAATTCAAGAGCAAATAATTTCATAGTTAATTTTGTAAATTATTTATAATATTTAAAAATAATTAATTCAATTCAGCCAAAAAAATATGCAAGTTGTCTATAATGCATGAAATGAATATATATATATATAGAAAGTGAAATTAAATTTATAATCTCCATTAATATTTGAAAAAAATATATTTAAATTCCTAAACTAACGGTTTTTTCTATTGAACCTCTATCATTTTATTGCATTGCATTGAGTTTTTATGCTATTATTTATATATATATATTAAGCCTCTATACTATTATTTATATAATACATTAAGCCCTTAAAATTTTTATATATTTCTATAAAATTTGTCAAATTGGAACTTAATAGCTACATAAATAATAGTATAAGGGCTCAATATAATACAATAAAACAATAGGAGCTCAATAAAAAAAAATCGATATAGATCAAGAACTTAAAAATGAATTTTACCTTAATATTTTGACCTCATGACATGATAACCATTCAAGACGGATTAGGCCATACTAACTATTGTTTGTAGGACACATATTATTTGTTAAATAAAAAATTGAATATGAAATAATTAAGCAAAGTGGAATATATATATATATATATATATATATGCGTCCCACTTTATCTACTTGTCTAGAACAATAATGTGCCAAGTCCACACTCTTTCTATGGAGAATCTTATCAAATTCATGCATTTTTTTTTTTTTTGTCATCTCATGTTTAAAGTTTTTTTTTAATTACTATGTATATCTTCTTTTCTTATACCAAATTCAATGATGCACTCTTTTTTTTTTTGGGCTTTAAGTAACGCATGCAGATTTCATTTATGATTCAATCTTCGTTATTCTTCAACAAATTGTAATAATTTGGTTAGATTTGGTAATTATTAGAATAAAAGTAAATCATAAGATCCTGATCTATCATGTTTAAATCATCTGTATCCTTAAAAACAAATTTAATGATTGAAATTTTATCAATAATTGAATTTTAAATTTAGAAAGTGAATAGTTAGTTGTTTGAAAAATAAATTTTAGCCATTAATTTTTTTTGAAATATTTAGCCATTAATTTTGAACTTAATGGTTAAGATTATACAAATATGATCTGTGTGTTTACCATAACATGAGAGAACGCTAATCCCGTGTTAATTAAATTATCATTAATTAGATTAAGGGATACAATTTGAATTTGAGATAAAAAAAAAATCTTATAGTAATGATTATGGTAATTAAATAATTCATATAAATTTTACATTTCACACACTCATTGGTAACATTATTTTGTAGACATAATACATACATGACTTTCTTGTATTTGTCATATTTTGTCAGTTTAACACATTAACTTATAGTTTTACTATTTTGACATCTGAATTTAGTTAAAATGTAATTTTGAAGCCCCTGTCAGCATATGTGGTATAGAATAGCGAATCAGCATATACCACATTATAAGGGTTTAACTGACCAAAAACTACAAGCAGAGGTGTGTCAACTAAAAAGTGACAAGTACATGGGTGGTAGATGTATTATGTTATCATATTAGTACAAATTAGTGCATTTTAGCTGAATTCAGGTGTTTAAATGGTAAAATTATAAGTTAAGATGTCAAACTGACAAAAAATAATAAGTACAGGGGGCTATATATATATTATGCATATTTTGTATTACTCACATAAAATCTTCCTACTAATTTTCCACTAAAATAAAATTCAAACATAATATATCCTACTAAAATTCTCTGATTTTTATTAATTCCTTAGTCAATAGTCATATGATAAAATTATTTTGAGCCCCTAGAGTTAATATTTAAATTCCTATAATAGAAATGAAATTTTCTTTTTGGCATTTTTCAAATTTTCTAAGCCTCGATTTTTTAAGTACAACCGAATTATAAAATTAGTACTATATATGAATTAATATTTTGTTTTTATATTACGATGAGAATTATAAATTAATATTTTATTTTTTTATTTTTTATGTTTTAATTAAAAATTTAAAAGTACAGTTTAAATAGGAAAATTTTAAGGTAATTTAATTTTTTATTTAATTAATTTTTATTTTGTTTTTATCACCATTGAATAAGAGTGTATTGAGTCATTCAACGGTGGTTATTAATAAAGTAAAATTTACGTAATAGACAAAGTAGGAATAAGGGTCAATTTGCCCCTGAATCTTTCATTCAGAATCAAATAAACCACCTTAAACCTTTCAGGGTCAGTTTAACCACTAAACTTTATGGATAAAAGGTCAAATTATCTTTGAATAGTATAACAAACTCTTTATTTTTTGATAGATAGACAAAAGATCCAAAATGAAGGTATTTGTAATTTGTTTGGGGCTTTTTATCAATTTGTCAAAAAAATAGATGATTGTATCATTTAGGGGTAATTTGACCTTTATTGGAAAGTTCAGTTGCTAAATTGACTCTAAAACATCCAAAATGACTTATTTGACATTGGATAAAAAGTTCAGGGAGCAAATTGACTCTTATTCCAAAAAAACAAACATAAACTACACCGTTTAAATAAAGAGTATACAACTGCTTGATACATATTTTTAATAAAATATAAATTTATATGAGTAATTTTATTTATCATTTTTCTGTAATTTTATTAATTAAAATAACAAACAATATAATTTTAAATCTCATGAAATTATTATGGTTGTGTGCTACATTCAAGACAAAGCAAATTACTCTTATTAAATATCATGTAAGTTTTTTAAATAAATAGTATTTTATAAATATATAAAATAAACAATAAAAACAAAACATATGTATATATAACAATTTTTTTTTGAGGGAATATATATAACTAATTTTACATACCAAAAAATGATAGTATATTTACAGGAAATGGAAGAAGACAAAAGCTTCGAATTCGGACAAAAACAAGAAATTTCCTTCTGAGTGCTGCCATCTAAATTATTTCTTTACAATCAAGTCAGAAAAAAAGAACATTTTTCCAGTGTATATTCTTTTATTTTGGTGCAGTTTCCACCAGATTCTTCTTGCAGTGTATATATATATATATATATATATTTATTAGTCCCAATTGTATCAATCAATAGGTATTTAATTAGAGGATATGTTGATATATTCCACATGGGGAAATTTTGAGAATATTTAATAAAATATAGGTATTTATAGTATTATTTGTATAGAATTAAATTTTTTTGTTTCATTATTTATTGTTTAATTAAAATATCAATTGAGTGAGCAAATGAAACCGAAAAATCAATCCGCCGACCGAAAATTGAAAAACCAATTCGAAATAAAAGGTTAACCAAACAGATAAACTAAATTTCGATTTGATTTTTAAAATCGCTTCAAAAAATAATGGTTTAGTTTAGGTTTTTAATTTTATAAAACTGCAGTTAACCGATCCGACCAAAAATATAAAAAATGGTTTGGATAGTTGATTAACCGAACTATTAATACCAAAAATTAAATGTGAAAACATATTTTATACTTTTAGTATATTAATAACTTCACTTTTAATTTTTCAATAGGGTTTTCAATAGAATTGGAAATATATGAAATATTGGAGTAGTGATCATTTGGAAAACTAATCATTTATAGAATTATTTTATTACTTGCTAAACATTTATCCTCTACACTTTTAAGATGTATTAATATTTGATTGAAAATCTTATTTTCTATATATTTAGTTTTGAAGTTTAGTAATTTTAATGTGAAATAAGTTTCACTATATATATATATATATATATATATATATATATTATGAATTTAATTTGATAATAGAAAACATGTGGTTTTTATTGTTAAATTCAATATTATATGCAATAAAAATTATTACAAATAAAAAATTCAAAAAATAAGTATAACAAACCAGTTTAATTGGTTAACCATTTAGTTGGATAACCAAGATAATTAATTTGGTTATGGTTCTAAATATGATTAAACTGATAGATACGGTTCGGTTTAAAATTTTGCTCTATAGTTCAATTAACTAGTTTATGCTCACCCCTCACATACAAATTACATCATTATAAAAAAAAAAATCATTTTTATGATTTCATTTTCAAATTTCAATTCTTGTAATCGTTATAAATTTTTTATTCCGTGAATATTTAATGAATCATAGAGCAAATAATAAAAATAATTATTTTTATCATTTAGTATAAAAAAAATTATTAATATTGATGAACGGTGGTCGAAAATTTTTTATGGTTTGTACATATAAAACTATAAATCAATAATACCATTTTAATTTGACATAATTTGTGTAGCTGTTTTGTTATATATATATATTTTTTTGGTATTCATTAGTCACATCGGTCCTGATAAAACAACAAATTTCTCTCATATGAATTTTAATATATTCTACTATAATTTTAGGGATATACCATGTGGTTTAAGTGTTTTAGCATTAGAGGTCTAAGATTTTTTTATGACACTTCAATACTACGTGATTTCATATTTATAGCACTTAAATGATAAATTTTGTTAAACCTTTTTATTTCTCTCTCCTAAAGCATTCAAAAATCAAAATTTTACTACAATTTGATAATGGAGGGAAAAATAAGTTTATTCATGGTAGTTTTTAAGTAGTAATAATAACATAAATAAAAGAAAAAAATAAAAAATAATTTTTCATATTTTTATTTATTTTTTAAAATATTTTAAACACTATGAACAATGGTACTATTGCTAAGTTTATGTTAAAATTATGATAATTTGATTAAAATTAAAAATTAAATTTTTTGGATGTTAGAAGTGAGAGAAATAATAAGTTGTAACAAATTTTATCACTCAAGTGCTATAATAATAAATATGAAATCACATGATATTGAAGTGTCAAAAAAAAATTATAGGCCCCTAATGCTAAAACGGTTAAACCACAAGGTATTTATTTATATTTATCCCTATTTTTTAATAAGGGGGGACTTGGTTTAACTGATTGAGGTAGCCAATAGATATTTTTTCTCAATCAGCTACAATTTAAATGTTTGGTAAACTTCTAAAATCAACAGATGATAGCTAATTTTATTCAAAATAACTGCTGATTTGAAAAGTTTCATTTTGGAGTTTTTTCTCATCAATTGATAGCTGATTTGTATTTATTTTTTACTTATATTATTTTACCCTTATTTAAAATAACTAATAACAAATAATTTCATTTAAATTAAAATTAAATGTATGTAATTAATTTTTTATAGTTCATAATTAAATAAATATTGTAAATTATAATTAATAATTAAATAATTATTATATATATACCTATAATTATTTTTAAAAAATTATACAATAATATTTATATTTTAACATTTATTTTTAAATAAT
>CATIWM010661311.1:0-20551 GCA_949671775.1 Mallotus repandus
CTTGTTTTCTGTTATCCTTATTTTTCAATTTTTATTTTTTCTTTTTCTTATTTTCTGTTATGCCTATTTTTTAATTTTTTAATTTATTTTCTTATTTTTATTCTTAGCTTTTTTTTTTTACTTTTTAGTTTTGGTTTTGGGTATATATATATATATATATATAGGCGGTGTGCTCTATTTCAGGGATTATAATTAACATATTTAAATTATAATAAATAATTAAAGTTTCAAATATCCTATAAAAATCTTTTCAAATATAAATTTGTGTGTGTATATATATATATATATATATATATATATAGTTGATATTATTTTATTCATTTTATACACGGAAAATAAATTAAAATATACAAATAATAAAATAAAAATAAAATGATTTTTTTTCAAGTTTATTTGAAAAAAATGGGTACTTGGATTCAAATTAATTGATATTCATATATCAATTGTTTTTATTTTAGTTAATTAAATATAATTATATTTGAAATTTATCACTCAAAGCCAACTATTTCTTTGATAATTTTTCTAACTATGTACAGTTACTCAAATTATTATATTCATATACTGTTTTGAATTTCAGATACTTTTTTGAGTTTTAGATAATCTGTTGAGTTTCAGATAGTGTTTTGAGTTTCAGATACTTTTTTGAGTTTTATACACTCTATTAAGTTTCATATACTGTTTTGAGTTTCAGATACTTATAATATTAAGACAATATACTATTTTGATTGTATCATATATGAATAACATTTAGAAAATATACTATTTTTTAAGTGTCATTTCTTATTATTTCTTAAACGTGTTGTGTAACAAAAATTTTAATTAATAATTTTTGTTAAATTTTTAATAAAATTAGACAATGTCCCAATTCTTTTTTTGAACAAAATATAACCTTTTATTTTTTTAATAATAATACACTGATCTAAAATATAAAAAATGTTAGAGATGCAATTTTCAAGCCACAAAATTTGCTCGTAATTTGTCCCAAGAATGAGAGCTTTTGATATTTGTTTAAGAAAGAAAAAAAGATGAAATGCCTTCACCAAACTGGTTCTCATGACATTACATTATATTTAAAAATAATCAAAATAATAGTCTCAAATTAAACTAATATAATCTATCGGCTAATTAATCACCAGTCGGATAATATACTTTTTTTTGTACTGGATGCAATTTTGAATTTTCAGATACATATAATATTCAAATAGTATACTATATTTATTAGTTTCAAATATTGTTTTGAGTTTTAGATATTGTTTTGAGTTTCAGACACTTATAATATTAAGATAGTATACTGTTTTGATTGTATCATATACAAATAATATTAAAAAAATATACTATTTATAAGTATTATTCTTATTATTTTTTAATTTTGTTGTGTAACAAAACTTGGTAGTAAAAAATTGGTAAAATTTTAATTAATTTAATTTTTTTATTCATTGAAAATTTTTAAAAATTAAAATTATAAACTACATAATTAAACTGAATATAGGATTACTTTTATAGGAACAAGTAAAAACTATCAATAATGATAATAAAAAATAATTTCCAAATAGCATAATTTAGCAAACAAAAATTCTAGGCAAAGTACAAAATTCCGCAAGGCAAATACAAGTTCATATTCATGTAGATTCCCTTCAGTATGTCATAATATAATTTCTATGCCTTATGCTTCTTTCTTCCCTTCCTTTTTTTTCACTTTAACTAAATTTTTATTCCAGTTCTCTACTAAACTCTTTTCTTCCCCCTGTCGATAGAACCTATACAATAATCTAAAATCAAGGGAAAAATGGCAAGACAAAAAACATGAAATAAGCAAATGTTAAGTTGCTAAGTGCTAGCAATTAAAATTCCAATAAAAAAAAAAGATAATTCATTAGCAAGAAGGAAAAGAAAAGGATTGTTGTCCTATCTCAAGGAATCAATATAAACTAACGTTCAAAGAGCCCATAAAAGATGCTTTGCTCATTGTATTTAGGATGAATAGCAACCAAAGCAGGAACCTTATCATATTGTACAGTGAGAGCCTTTAAAAGACCACTTGCAACAAAAAAACACTTTTTTAGCAGACTTATTGTGCCTATTCAACAGTACTAATATACTAATCACCATCTCCTCCATGTTTGATGATGGGGCCTTCCACATTTGGATGATGGATTTGGATTGGATAAGCTTTTACATATCGTAGACCAATCCAATGGCTAGTAATTGAAATAAAGAAAAAAACAATTTATGGCTGTTGAACATGGGGAATTTTGCTGTCTTTCTTTGTTCTCCTCCATTTTTGTCTCCAAATAAACAAAAGTCTTACGTTGAATCTTGTTCTTGCTTTGGTTGCTTCTTATTATTGTTGTTGCCTTTGTTTGCCTGGTGAACAAACTAAAAAAATGAAATTAAAATGAGAAGAAAGAAAGCAAAGAAGAAGAGACAAAAAGGTTGTTTTTTGGCTTTCTTCTTAGAAATTCTTATACCCATATGGCTTCTCTCTTCTATTTCTTTCTTTTTTATTTTTTCTGGTTTTTAAAAATCACGCAGGAACGATAAAAACATATATAAACTAAATGAAAAAGATTGAATCTTTCAAACAAATGATTTACCTATGAAGTTGTGAAAAATTGAGGAAAAAAGATTCAAGTTTTGAGAGAAAAGACAAGGGTGATGAAATTTTTGATGGCCAGATTGCAATTTTGTTCACCATTTGACTTACCTAATACAATCATTTGACTATATTCTTCTACTACTTTCTTTTACTTGTTATGCATGCTTGTTTGTTTGCTGGTTTTTTTCATGATGATGATGATGATGATGGTGAATGAGGAAGAAGAAGAAGGTGGGAGAAGGAGAAAGGAGAAGAACTACAAAACTGAAGGAAAAAAATAAAAGCAAGCGTGAAAGTTTTAGAAAAAAGGGCATGCATGTAAATTATTAAAAATATGAGACATTTGATGTTAATGCTCCTTATTTTTTTGGGCATTTTTTAAATTTCAAGTTAGTAAAATTCCCGAAGCCAAAGTAAATAAAGCCCAAACCCAATGACAACTTGGTGATAAAGCAAAAAGATTTTAGAGAAAAATAAAGAAACTTGACTACTAAAAGGCTTGGGGATGTAAACCAAAAATTGTTACAGGAATTAATTTATCAAACGGGCGACAACCTTTTGGTGAAAATTAATTGGGGAATGAATTCCTTTGATTATAAATATAGAGAAGGATTAATAGAAAAGGAACACACAACCAATCATATAATCATCATCAGAAAATCATCATCAGGAACACACAACCAATCAAACCTTTTATCAGTGCAAAATTTCCCTGTTCAATATTCAGTGAATTTCTCTTTCTTAATTCTCATTTAAATTTATAAATTTTTAGTTGAAATTCAAACAAATTGAGGTAAAGGCACTTGAGAACCATTTTTTGTTTGATAGAAGTTAGAAATTTTATTGAGGACTATCTCCTCTAGCATGCTCAAATTCAAACCAAACCCGGTTCACCAAAATTTATAGCAACAATCTTTTGGCACATTCGGTGGGACATGTTTCAATAAAATGCCAAAATTAAGAAGTGGAAATGAAATTTCTAAAGTTGGAGACTCATCCAACAATCCACGTGAAGAATCAGGTGATGCTCTTGAAAATTAATCAAAAGAAAACCTAGTGCATCAAGATTAAAACAAAGGTGAGGCACCTACTGGCCATATAGGCCAAAGTTTGAAAGTTGTGGATGCTGCTAGTGAGAATGTTAGTGCTTAAGCTATTATTGTAGAGAGCATAAAGTTATTATAGGACTCAATGTCATAGATGAATAACTCTTTCCACCTTTCCCTATAATAAGTCAGTAATTCTGTCAATAATAATGTTGAAATAATTTTACGGGATGCCATGAACACATTTACTAAAATGAATCGACAATTGTCCAAATAGGTTTATGCGACAAAAGTAATGACTCAAGAGGAATTTGGAAATTCATCTGCTAAACTTATTTCAGAAGGAGTTCAAATGACGTTAATGACAAGTATATTCCTCAATATCGAAGGGATGAATCCGAAACCAATAATAAAGTGACCAATTATAACGGCTATAATGGCAGAAACGGTGATCACTTGAATAATAACAAACCATCAATTTTTTGGCAGGACCAGTCTAATTTTACAACCAAGAATATATGACCATGAAGGAAGAGGCACGGGGGGCAACACTTCCTAAAGCTACATGCCAGTTCTTCAAGGTCAAGTACTATTTCCCTAAGGCTACATGCCAGCTCCCTAGGCTCCAAGGATGGGAGTTGACTTGGGTGTTGTGCGATACTTTTTTCAAGAGCTATACAGATTGGGGCTACGCCAAATTGGCCATCTAAAATTTCACAAGCCATATCTAGATATAGTTGATAGAGATAACTCCTACCCAAGAGGTTATCGTATTCTAGAATTTTCTCTATTTTCTAGAGAAGATAGGCAATCAACACTTGAACATATTGCTCGTTTTCAATTTAGTGTGGAGAACTTGCAAATTATGAGAATTTCCTAAAATTTAAGATAAGATTGTTTCCTAATAATTTGACTGGGAAAACTTTCATTTGGTATGCAACTTTGCCTAAGAATTCAATCCTTACTTGGAAAAAGATGGAGAGTCAATTTCACACTCAATTCTTCATGGCAGAACCGGAGGTATACATAGCCAAGTCATCTAGAGTGAATCAAAAGGCTGGTAAAAGTGAGGACTTGTTCATTGCAAGATTCAAAAGGATGAGAAATAGATGCAAAATCCTTTTACCTAAAATTGAATATGTCAAGATGGTTCAAAGGGGATTGGATATTGAATTGAGGAAAAAATTCGTTCAAAGATTTTTTATGAGCTAGCAGCTAAGGTGAGTGAGTATGAAGAACTGCTAAAGGAAGAAAATTAGAGAAGGTAGGCTTCCATGGACACTTATTTTCAAGAAGGAAGCCTTATATTGAAACTTGTTTAATAAACCTCAAACTATACAATTGTAAATATTTTTGCACAAATATATACTAGCATGACACAAGCATACTCTTTTTTTTTTTTTTGAAAACATACTTGTGTGAATTTGACAATTGTAAAATGTTTCTATTTTTTAATTTTTTGTTAAAAATTTTCTCTATAAATATTTTCCTGTTACTCTTTATTTCTTCTACCTATTTCTATCATTTCACACAACAGAGAATTCTTTCAATCATATTTCCTCATCATGGATGAGACTTTTAACAATTTTAAAATATTTTTAATGCTCCAAATGTTGAAAATTATGTGATGAGGTTAAATTAATGGAACAAAATATTTTTAATTAAGAATGATTATGATAAAATATCAGTACATTAAAACTCGTTTAATAAATGAGCAAACTCAAACTCTACAAAATTCGTCTCGTGAAACTCACAAACAAGTTTCCATAAAAGCTCACGAGCCAGCTCATAATTTTAATGTTTAATAATTTGATTTTATATATATAATATATAAATTTATATTGTAAAAAAATATTTTAGAAAATATATTATTAGAAAAATTATAATTTTTATTAAATATATTATAATTTATTTATTAAATAAATAGTTTTTAATTTTTAATGTATAATTTTAACTTATAGTTTATATTTTTTAAAATTCTTTAGACTATTTAGATTTGTTTAAACTTGTGAACAGATTAGGAATTCCAACTGGCATAGCAAATTTGGCTCGAATTCAGTTCAAGTATAAATAAACCAAATCTAAACTAAATAGATTTCGGTTGGATTACACCTATAAGAGTGCAAGAGAAGAGGGTCCTTTTTTCTCTCTTTCTTTTTACGCACTATAATATATTATCTCTCTTCATCTACTCCAAATAAGCTCCCAAGCTTATTTAATCATCTTAGGGTCCTCAGTCAAACCGAAACCCCTGATTTGAGGACTTTCTTTCTTTTTACAAGAACTAAAAGAGTTATTTGCTAAGATTAAGCACATGGTTCGGTTACTTCAGTTTGAACCAACAACTGTTGATACCAAATTTAACAGTGGTATATAATATATTTGAAGTTTTAAAAATTAAAATCTTGGACCAAAATGGTTGTAAGAGAAAAAAAATTATAAATTTGTGTGATGTGAAGATGTAAAAACATGAGTGCAACTGATAAAACTGGGAATGTGGATATGGAAGTATGAATAAAATAGATGATGGAAAAGTAGAAGGAGATCCATGGGCAAAGTTGTGGCTAATAAATGAAATTCAACTATGGCGAAACTAAAAATTTCACTATGAATAATCATTGCAAAAATACAGGTAGAACAATAGAATTACTTACATATTTTAAAAAGGCACGTTAATGATATAGCAACTTTTGCTCTTAAAATCTTTTTAAAATTCACCATAAGAAAAATACGGTATAGAAAATATTTCTAAACTTCGATTAATACTCAAAAACTAAGTTAGATAAGGCCCCCACATAGAGCCACATGCTAATCTGGAAAAATTTGATAAAAGAAATAATTTGGTGGGTCTCTCTTATTTCTAAGGATGAGTGCACCATCTCAACAGCAAGGGTGAATGCACCATCTTAACAGCTTGCCAAGAAGTTTTCTAAACGGGAAGACTCTGTTTGAAGGTGGTATGGGTTTAAAATTTTAGTGGAGCATCTCGAATCTTAATTTGGATGCATTTGCTATTTGCATATTCCAAATCAGAAAATGGGCAGCTTGATCAGAAGTCAGAAGTTGGAGACCTTATTAGGTTACAGTAGCAATGTGAAGGGTTATAAATAAAGAGTTACCCAATTAGCGAACGTGACAGATGTAATTAATTTGCATA
Source organism: Mallotus repandus (assembly GCA_949671775.1). Lineage (NCBI taxonomy): Eukaryota > Viridiplantae > Streptophyta > Magnoliopsida > Malpighiales > Euphorbiaceae > Mallotus > Mallotus repandus. Next base: position 6,800 of record CATIWM010661311.1, read on the forward strand.
ACTTGTCTTAGTTACTTTCTTTGATCATTGTTGGACAGTGTAGTTAGTGAGAAACAAGCTAGATTTTGTAGCATCTATCAAGAACAGTATACATGTCGTCCACAAAAGGAGTAAGCTATACACAATAAAGTTGAGTTTCATGACATAACCTCTAGTTCGAACTCAAATCATAAACAAGCTTCAATTAGAAGAATTCAAGAAAGCTATATCATATATCTCAACATGGTTCTCTGGCTAATTCATGCCACGAGTAAGCTGTGGGCACACCTAATAATTAAGTGCAAAGCAAACAATATAAGAATTTCCACCGACACTCTCCAAGTGAGTTATAGCAAATTTTTGAAAAGTTTAACGAATTGAAGCATGAAGGTCTATTACTTAATTAAGGTAATTGTTTGTGGTTCAAGAAAAGGGTATTTTTGCTTTAACATAACGAAAAAGTTTTCAGTAGAAGATGATTCAAAGAAGCATCAACTTCTCTTCCTTTAGAGCCTCAATTAAAAGTGGACATGCAAATTAAAATTTCAGTGTATTAAAAGAAATATATAAGAGATTGGTAGACAAGGAACAAAGTAAAAGAACAAAAAAAAAACCTCTCTAGAAATGAGGTAGTAGACTCCATCCAGCACGTGCATTAAACAAAATTTCAGAAGAATTCTCTGGTGCTGGTAGAAGTACTTCTCGTCCACGATGAAGATGATGTTTCAAGAGGCTCAGGTCCTAGCCGAAGCTCGAGGTCCAGCTCCATCTGGGTCGATCCATGAATCAACTGCCTTATCTTATCTTCTTCTCCATCAAGAGACCTGTCGTCTATCTTCATATCCTCTTTGTTTACAGGAGCGGTGCTAGCACCGTCATCCATGGATAAAGTATACTGTGTTTTAGGGATGCAGCTTCCTTCTTCAGTAGAATCTAAAGAAGCCGGATCATTATGAGGTTGATCATCAGCTGGGATATTATTCATGGAGTTTAAAGAAAGCAAGTTTTCATCATCAAAGGCTTCTCTAAGCTTTGCTCTATCTTTTCTATGGATATTCATATGACCTCCTAATGCTTGTGCGTTGGAGAATCCTTTCTTGCAAAAAGAACACGTGAAAGGTCTTACAGGAACACTGGAACTACTCCACTGTACTTGATCATCTGACGATGATGAGCTCCGCATCATTTGTTCATCAGATTTTCCAATAATGCTAGAATGATTGATCTCCATATTTTGCAAGGTTCTCAAGAAAGACAGGAAGTAAAGAGATAAAGATGGAAGAGAAATAGAAAGAAAATGAAGCAAGTAGATGTGGTCAACGTACTGATCGGTTTTTTTAACATTCAAAATCTTATGCATTAACATATTGATTTTTATTCTTTTATCGACAAAAAATTCCTTCCAAATATTTTTATTTTTAAATCAAGAGGAAGGTCAAATAATTTAAATTACTACCAAATATAATTTTTATATAGATTGAATAATAGAATTTTCATGAACTTATAATAATATAATTTAAATATTTCTAAAAATTTAAGAAAAACAATATGCATAAATTAATTAATTTTTAAGAAATATATATATTAAATAACGTTGAATTAGTTAATAGCTTGCATGTTTGAGTAATCAATTAAGAAGAAAATATCCATTCCATTATAATTTACATTCATTTAACCAAAGTCAGTAATGACATGCGGAATCAAAATAGGATAAAGGTGAGAAGTAATAATATAAGACAAGAAAACAAATGGCACAGGGGACGATGTCAAAATACAATACTACTCAGGAACTGGAAGCTATATATAATTTGAAGAAATTACAAGTTTTGTTAATAAGTTATTATTTTAAAAGCTATATATAAGTTTTTTTTCATGATATAATTTGAAGAAATTGAGTTGGGGAAATATTTTATGCACGCTTCAGCACTTTCATTCAGATCATCAGAGCTGTCGTTAACTGAATCCCAATACCTAGTATCCAGAGCAAAATCAGATAAGTATCTGACATTTCCAAGTTGATCGACATTTCGTCATTTATATCCAATGATATGACCAACTAAAACAAATAAGGTTTAACCAACATTTGTTGGTCTAAATGGGAAGAAATTTGAATTCCTTTAAGTAAAATCTCAGGTTTGAATTTTATGTATGAAAAAACAAATGCCGAGAGAGTTTTACTCACTTTATGGGTCCATCCGATTTGACTCTAAAATAATCGGAATCTTGTGATTATCGGATACAAAGAACAAAAAATGAAAAAAAAAAAAACTTTACATGTTATATATATCATAAAGCCAAAACTAGCTTCATTTTAACAATTTCAAGTGTTTTCGTTTCAAATATATTATTATACAAACACAACGTTAGTAAATTCATATAACATCTTACCAATGAATGTGTTTGATAGGCCGGCAAGAAAATAAAAATAAGGATTTCCACATTTTATACTGTAAAATTTAACTTAATCGATCATTTTTTATGCTTTTAACTATATATATATATACACACACACATATATAACAGATGATAAAAAGTCCAAGTAGCTAGATGCCTGGAGGCCATAACAAGAGGCAACAGACAGCAGAAATTTGGCTTCATCCTCATGTTTGGATTCAAGAGTTCATCAGTTTCTATTATTCTATCGATCTGGTAAGTGATTCAAGATATACAATATATATGTAGTTTTTTGGCTGCTTGTGCAGACAGTAGTAGCTCATTCGCTTATATCTTATTCATTTACATGAATGTCTGTCCTTTATATCATCAAGTATTGAAGAAGCATAGGCTTTAGTTTAGGGTAGTGGTTTCAACTAGGTCTAAGCATTGACTAATTAATTAATTAATTAAGCTATGGCCAAGATGATTATATAACAGAAATTCTCGCAATTTTTTATTTTTCCCAAGTCAAACACACAAATTCCACGTTATTTATTTGTAGAAACACTTCAGATATGGTAGGCCAATTTATTTATAACTTAATATTTATTTTATTTTATTTTTTTGAGAAATTGACATTTGATTATATTTTGTGAGCAGTTATAACTAAAAAATTTTACTCTTTCTAGGTACATCAAATTCAAGTCACCTAAAAAGAAACAAACTCATTCTGAAAAAGAAAAAAAAATTTCTCAGTTACTTGAACTAGCTTTTATACGATAGAACATATCTAATTTTTAAATATAAAAATAAAATATTACACAAGTCTAATGAACTCTTTAAATTTTAAGTTTTCTATTTCATTTTTTTAATATTTAATTTTTTTAAATTTCTTAAACTTTGATTCCGTAGAAGTGAACTGAGGAAATATTCTTAGATAACGGAAAGATATTTGGGGTAAATATGTTCATATTATAGAGAGGTAATTAAGGACATCACTGGAGAGTGATTTGAGGGATTGAGAGTTATGTATTTGATACTTTCTATACTAGACAGTATGTGTATATAAAGGGGATGTATATTGTATTGAAAAATATGAAAAATAAATTAAATATCCTCTTGTATTTTCTTCTACATTGTATCAGAGCATACATGCTGAATCCAATTTTGTATTGAACGTAAATCTAAAAACACATCTCTCTAGAAACTGAACCCCTCACATACAAACTCTATAATGGCTGAAAACACATCGCTTGTATCACATGGAACCTTGATTGTCATACAAACCTTACTGGATAACTCTCTATGCCTAACCAGAATTGTAAGGGATGACACGAACCACCCATTATGGTCACAACTCATGGAAATGAGAATTGGAGCTAGAAACAAATCAAGCTTTCTCAATGGATCAACTTTGAAACCGCTTACACGAGACAAAGCCTTGGAGGCATGGCTCATTGACAATCACTGCGTAAAGAGTTGGCTTATTGATTATATGAGCCCTACTCTGATATAGAGATTTATCTGACTTGAAACTGCGAAAGAGATTTGGGATGTAGTCTCAAAAACATTCTATGATGGCTTGAATGAAACATAGCTCTTCGAGTTAAATTGAAGATCATTCACTATGCGCCAGAACAGCAGACCTCTGCCTACTTTCTATGATAAATTGGTGGGCATATTCCAAAAAATTAATGCTCAAATATTTGACAAGAGGAGGGTGTAACCATAGTCATATCACTCCATAAATATATCACTCGATTTTGAACACATATTTTTTTTGGTTGGGCTTGACTTATAATTCAATAGAGCTCAGAGTAAGATAATACGAAGGGATCCACCTCTTGACCTTGAATCATGTTATGCATATATCTATAGGAACTTCAATCAAAGATAGAAAATGGAGGAAACCAAGGTTATACCAGATAATGTTATGCTCAAAGCAACTAGAACTAAACAACATTCAAAGGGAAAATTAGAACAAGACCAACTTATATTTGTGCACTCACTATAGTGAAAATGGACACTTAAAAGAACATTGCTATGAAATTGTGTGTTACTCGGAATGGTGGAACTTCATTAAAAAGCCTCATAAGAAACTCAGTAAAGTGGCTGTTGCTACCTCCTAAAATGACCAAAATGAGAAATAAAGTATGACACATCTTACTTGGAACAATACTTAGATTCTTGGCTCTGGTGTTAAACATGAAAAATTCTACTATCTTGATTTATATGATGAAACCACTCAGTAGAAAGGATAAGTCAATAGTACAGTAGAAAATGAAGCGTTCAAAGTACAAGTGAGATTATGGCATCAATGACTTGGTCATTTATCCTTTAGTTATCTTCAAAAAATACAACCAAGTTTATTTTTAAATATTAGAGACAATGAATTTAAATATGCAACTTGTGAATTGACAAAGAGTCACAGTAGTCTTATGTACCAAGTCCTAATAAAAGCACCATTCCTTTTATGGTTATTCACTCCGATGTTTGGGGCCCTTCTCATATTCCTACAATATCCGGTGCTCAATACTTGACCACTTTTATTGATGAATGTATTTGGATGACTTAGGTGAGTATCCTTTAAAATAAGGGAGATTCATATTATATGTTTCAAGACTTTCACTATATGGTGGATACTTAATATCAATGTAATATTCAAGTCCTGTAATCCAACAATGGGGGAAAGTACAATAACTCAACATTACATAAATTATGCCCTGGCCATGGCACTCATCATCAAACCTCTTATGCAATGACACTTTAACAAAATGGTCTTACTGAACAAAAAAATTGAAAACTGCTGGAAGTTGTTTAGGGATCCCTCTTTGGCATAAATGTACCTCAGACATATTTGGGATAAGCTTTAAAGTCAATCACCTATCTTATTAACCGAACTCTATCCAGTGTGCTCAGTTTTTGAACTCCTTACCAAAAACCTCACCAACTAATTATAGAATCGACTCTCCCATATCTTGAACCAAGAATTTTTAGATGTACTACTTTTGTTCATCATTCAGTTAGTAAACTTGAACCATGAGCTATCCAGTGCATATTGTTAGGTATCCAGTGTTATGACTCTCTTATGTAACTAAAGATGTCACATTCTATAAAGATATCACTTTTTACACTGCTCCCAAATGCTCTCTTCAAGGGGAGAGTGACATGATTGAAGATAGCATTAGGGTTATCTTACCTGGATCTAGATATTATAAAGAGTTGATATCTCACAAGAGGAATCAAGTGACTTATCTAGACATGAAGAGACCTTACCTAGACATAAAGAGTCGAGTGTCTCTTAGGAGGAACAAAGTATCTTACATGGTTATTCAAACATCATACTCAAACATTAAGTAAATTAAGAATATACATCTTCTTAGTTAGCACCAATGGCCATAGAAAATTTGGATGTGCTTTATGAGGTAATCTCACCACTTTTAATCGCTTCTAGTACTAAATCTTGATATCCTACTAGAACTAATGTAGGAATACCTAAGAAATAATATGATCCTGACCTTAATACTAAGACTAAATATCTTATAAATAATTATACCTCATTTCATCATTTTTCTAGATCACATGCATTTATTGTGAATCAATTATCAACTATATTTATTCCGGCTAATATGTAGGATGCGTTAACAGTTCTTAAATTGAAATAAGCAATGAATAAGGAGATAGAGGCATTACAAAAGAACTCCATATGAGAACTCATAACATTGCCTAGAAGGAAGAAAATTATGGGATATAGGTGGCTATTCATAGTCAAACTCAACTCGGATGGAAGTATTAATTTGTACAAAGTGAGACTCGTCGCCAAAGGATACACTTAGAAGTATGGAATTGATTATGAAAATATATTTGCTCATGTGGCAAAGATGAACATTATTCGAGCACTTATTTCTCTAGCAATAAACATTAATTAGCCATTATGACAATTCAATGTAAAAATTCATTCCTGAATGGGACCTCAGAAGAAAAGGTGTATATGGATCTTATACCAGGAACTAGTTGTACTGACTAGGTATGCAAGTTAAAAAGAGTTATATGTAGGCTAAAACAACCTCCACAAGTATGGTTCAACTCTCATTATTAATGAAAAATATTGGCTACAAATCAAGTTATGTTGACTGCGCTCTATTCATCAAATAAAAGATAAGCAAGGTCATTACCCTTATTGCGTATGTTGACTATATGGTGGTAATAAGTAATGATTTGATTGAAATAACATAACTTCAGAAACACTTAGAGACTAAATTTGAACTCAAAGATCTTGGAAATATGAAGTATTTTATAGGGATTGAAGTTGCTTGGTCAGCTCAAAGCAGAGGAAATATCTGATGGGTTTGTTAATAAAAACATGGATATTGGACTGTAAACTAGCTAAAAGACCAATAGAGATGAACTATGGATTGTCAATCCATGAAGACCAAGCTCCAACAAACAAAGCAAGATACTAAAGTCCAGTTGGAACATTGATTTACTTGTCTCACACTAGACTAGACATTATATATGTAGTAAGTGTTATTAGCCAGTTTTTGTAAGAAATTTAGGAATGTAGTATATGAATTTAGAATACCGAAAAAAATATTAATCGAAAGTATATGCATTCCTATTTGCAAAATTAGAATGGTATTCATGTCTTGACTTATAATGACAATCACCTAATTCATAGAAAAATAAAGCTAATAAGAAAATGAAAATAAGAAACTCTCCAAATTTTTTTTTACACAGGTGGTTATCAATGGGGCAAGGCAAAGAAATAAATAAATAAATAAATAAATAAATAAATAAATATATATATATATATATATATATATCCCCTAAGGACCATCATATTACTAGTCCAAATAGGATTAGGCATACAATTACCACCCACCTACACCAGCCCATTAAGGTACATACAAGCCCTATCACAAATGATCACTTAAAATAAATTAGGCTTCCCCACACATTCACTTAAACTAGCCCCACACATTCAATTAAACTAGATTTTATTAAGTATGGTTTTAACAAAACAAAGCATCTCACAATTAATAGCAGCCCATAAAATTTATAACATTCTCCCACTTGGGTAGCATAAATTGTGAGTTTTATTTAATTTAAAAATTTTATAAAACAATGTCAGACTAAACAATAAACATAAATGTCACCAGAAAATTTTTACAAAAACATATATAGTTTAAGGAAATTGCACATTATAATAATCTTTTCCACATTAAAACATATATATTTAATCATGGCAATAATCATGCCCTTTATTGACAAAAATTCAATCCATGATTACGAATATAAATGGTTTAACTAACGTGGATTTCGGTATGGAAGTGTACCTAAGAAAATAGCACCAAAATGTGATCAATTTGCTACTTTCAATATCAGTCCTTATAATGATTTCTCATTAACCATGCACATGCTTACAAAAGCAAAAGAAATCCATAAGCTTTTATAAGCCAATTGTTTCCGAAAACACAAATAGAAGTACTCACATAATTGTTTTTTAAACTCAAATAGAAACACTTGCACAATGATTAAGATCATTATCACAACCAAATACAATATTCACATTAATTTCATACGCAAATGAATATTTTCATAACACAAGCATACAAATATAAACATAAGAATTATTTATGGAAATATCTTAAACTATTAAATTGCATATCTCCTTTTGTAACCAAATCTCTAACAATGAGATACTTGAGCTCCAAATGCTTAGAACAACTTGAAATTTTATTATTTTTAAATGAATACATCAACATTGCTATCATAATCAATGTGAAGTGGTCTTGTAATGGAATCCACAAGAAGTTCTGAAATAAAATTCTTTAACCATACAGATTGCATTGCAACTCCATAACAGGCAAAAAATTTAGCTTGCACAATAGAAGAAGCAATAAGTATTTGTTTAACACTTTTTCATGAAATAGCTCCACCAGCTAGTATGAAAATATATTATGAAGTGGATTTTAGATTGTTCTTACAACCTGCAAAATCAGAATATGAATATCCCACTATATCAAGACTGTCAACCTGCTTATAAACTAGCATATAATCTTTTATTTTCTGTAAGTACCTTAATACTTTCTTAGCAGCCACCCAATGATCTGGCCCAACATTAGAGAGATAACATCAAAGAACACTAACAACAAAAGCAAGATTTGGTCTTGTGCACACTTCTGCATACATTAAGCTACGAACAAAGCTAATATAAGTGACTTTACTAATAGAACTTTCCTCAAGTTCAATTTTAGGAAACTGTTCTTTACTCAATTTATCTCCTTTCACCATAGGAACATCACCCCCTTTAAAATCTTGCATATTAAACCTAGCAAGCACACGATCAATATAGGCCCTTTTAGAAAGACCTAATAAATGATGAGATCTATCATGATAAATTTCAATTCTCAAAATAAAAGATACCAAAGACCTAATAAATGATGAGATCTATCACAATGAATTTCAATTCCTAAAATAAAAATGCCTCTCCCAGATCTTTCATATCAAAAGTTTTAGAGAGTAAAAGTTCAGTCTCATTTAACAAATTCAAATCACTACTGGCCAATAAAATATCATCAACACAAAGAACAAGGAGTATGCATTTACTTCTACTGACCTTAAAATAAATGCATTGATCCACTTTATTCTTCATAAAACCAAGAGAAGTCACAACTTCATCAAATTTGAGATACCACTGATGATCTATATATAGACTTTTTCAATCAATATACTAAATGTTCCTTTCCCCTTTCCTCAAAACCTTTAGGTTGCACCATATAAACCTCTTCAATAAGATTACCATTTAAAAATGTTGCTTTAATATTAATTTGATAAAGCTCTAAATCAAAATGAGCTACCAATGCCATAATGATCCTAAAAGAATACTTACTAGACATTTGTGAGAAGGTCTCATTACAATCAATACCTTCTCTTTAAGCCACTAATCTTGCTTTGAACCTCTCAATTTTTCCTTTTGAATCCTTCTTAGTCTTGAATACTCACTTGCATCCCATAGGCTTATATCTAAATGGAAGTTTTGCCAATTCCCATACCCCATTGAAGTCATAAAACTCATCTCATCTTTCATGGTATCAACCTATGATTTTGAATTGCTATTATTAATAACCTCTTTATAAGTCTTTGGATCTATAACATGACCTATATTATAATCATTCTCATCGAGATATATGACATAGTCATCAGGAATAGTATATTTTCTTTCCTTAATAGATCTTTTTATCGGTAATTCTTTAACTACTTATAATTATATATGATCAACTACGGGAGTAGGATTAACAATATGAAGAGGAAAATCATTTATGTCTTTATGTTGGTCATTCATACTCTCACTAGACACTACAATAGGTAAAGAAACATACACATAATCGTCATGCCCATCTTCTAAAATTGGTTCAGAACAAGCAGCATCAACAACATTAAACTCCAAAAATTTAGCAGTCATGGACTCCACAATTCTCGTGCTACGTGTGGGATAATAAAACCCGTGTCCTTTAGAGTGATTTGGGTACCCTATAAAGTAACGATGAATGGTTCTTTGATCTAGCCTTTTTTCATTAGGATTGTAAATCCTTACCTCAGTAGGATAACCTATCCACAATTCAAAAGGTTTTTTTTTTGAAAATAGACTTACTAGGAATACGGTTTAAAATATACATGGTAGTTTTAATGGCTTCAACACAAAGAAAGTCAGGTAAGTTAGACTTACTCATCATGCTACTCATCATATCTTTGAGAGTGCGATTACGCCTCTCAGACACACTGTTTGATTTAGAACTACCAGGCATGGTATATTAGGCAATTGTTCCACACTATTGTAAATATTTAGCAAAAGGTACCATATATTATCCTATCTTACCATGTTTGCCAAAATAATCACGCCCACGGTCAGACCTTACAAATTTGATGACTTTTTCAAGTTGTTTTTCAACCTGAAGTTTGAAAATTTTAAATATTTCAAGTACTTCAGATTTTTCTTTAATTAAGAAAACATAACCATACCTAGAAAAATCATTAATAAATGTAAGAAAATACTTATTATCACAAATTGTAGGTGAATAAAGTCCACTCACATCTGTATGAATGATCTCTAAAACAATTAAACTCATATTGGCACCTTTCTTCTTTGTTTTGGTCATATTACCTCTAATAAAATCCACACAAGTATTTAGGTCTTCAAAATCAAGTGTAGGAAGGATATTATCCTTAACTAACCTTACAACCCTTTCTTTAAATATATGACTTAAATGCTTATGCCATAACTTAAAAGATCTTTCCTTAATTAGAGGTCTTTTAGACACAATATTTATCTTGTCAATATTTGAATGCAAAGACAATTGATATAAATTATGAGATAAAATGCAATGAGCAATCAATTTGAAATCCAAGAAAATATTAACTTTTCCCTTACTAATATTAAACCAATATCCAATCTTGTCTATAATTGAAACATAAATCAAATTTCTCCTAAAATAAGGAACATAAAAACGTTTTCTAAAACAAGTTGAAAACCAAACTATAATTTTAAACTACCTCTACTACCTCAATATTTACTTCAACATCATTCATAACTCTTAGCTTGGCCTTATGCTCAGTTGGTTTCCTTTTTCTTATGAACTTCTGCAAAGTAATAGCAACATGAACAATTGGTCCACTATCAAGCCACCAAGAATTTGGTGGTACATTCATTAAAGATCTATAAAAAATAAAAGCAAAAGCTTTACCTTCTTGTTTGTGATTTTTCTCAAGTCGACCTGTAAACCTACGACACTCTCTCTTTTTGTGACCATCCTTATGAAAAAAAAAGCATTTAGCCTTACTCTTTTGGACTACATCACGACCTCCCATTTTTTTGGCCTGACCATACTCATGCATTCTAAAATTTTAAGATTTCTTAGGAGCATAATAATTAGGTATACTCTTAAACCTAAGGTTAAGGTTAGGTTTAAGTTGAGAAACTAATAAGGCATTCTCCCCTTTTTTCCTTCTTAACTTCTTCTGCTCAACATCACATTTAGCTATAAGGTCATTAACACTCCAAGTAGCATTTTGAACATTATAAGCAATCTTAATTTGGCTAAAATCAGGAAGTAAATAATTAAGGGCAAGAAGGACAAGAAAATCATCAGGTAAATCAAGCATAAGACCCTTTAGTTTTTTTTTTTTTAATGTGAGCTATGCTAAGGATATAATCTCTCACACTCCCAACATTGTCATATTTCATATTGGTTAACTGACTCATAAGGGTCCTAACCTCAACCTTTTCAGATATAAAGTACCTTTGTTCCATGGCAGTAAGAAATTTTTTTGCATTAACATCATCAGGTCATCCGCTTTTAAGGTGCTCAGGAATAGCCCTTCTCATAGCCATGCGACTAAGATGATTGGATTTCTCCTATCTAGTATATAACTTTTTTTTCTTCATTAGTAATCTTATCATTAGGCTTAGCTGGTTCATTTTCAAGCAAAGCAAAATGCATATCCCCAATAGCTACAGCAAACAAAATTTCTTCTTTCCATTTCTTAAAGTTTGTGCTAGTCAATATATCAATAGTAGCACTAGTGTTGTTCAAGCTAACAAAAACTATTCAAGGAAAAATATGAACATGTATCAATATGCAGGCTAATTTTGGCTTGCAATATTAAATATTAAAATATAAAAATTCTGGCATCACTACACATTCCCCTTTGGGCAGAATAAGCACATACAATATAATTTTTAAGATGGAAGTCACAAATTATAATACAACAATTCTTGAAAAACTATCCCTTTTGGGTAGATAGATATTCTAGACTAATGTATCTCTCAATATAAAAGGGTCCATCTCACACACGATTTCAAATTAATGTACCTAATAACCCCCTTTGGGCAAGTCAATAGATACAATAATTAGAAATTATCTCTTCACAAAAGTTAATATATTTTTATAAGTCTCAATAAATGTCTCACTTTGGTAGTAACACTCATTTTAACTAATAAAACTATTTGAATTAGAGATTTCTCAAAAGATCCGCAATTATACGTGCACACGAAAAATTAATCAATTAACCTAAATAATTTAAATTAAATAAAAACTTAATTATTTTATGATCTAGGCTCTGATACAACATGTAAGAATTTCAGGGATCTAGTGTATAAGTTTAGAATACCAAAAATAATCTTAATGGGAAGCATATGCGTACCTGTTTGTGGAGTTAGAATGGTATTCATATTTTGACTCATGATAATAATCACCTAATTATCGAAAAAATAAAACTAATTAGAAAATAAAAATAAGAAAATCTAGTTCTTCCTGTCTAATTCTTTTTTTTTCACGTAGGTGGCTATTAATAGGGCAAGCCAAATAAATTATATATATATATAAACACACACACACTTACCAACTACCCATATCGACCCATTAAGATACATATAAGTCCACAACACAAATGATCACTTAAAATAAATTGGACTTCCCAACACAGTCACTTAAACTATATTTTATTCAGTCTAGTTTTAACAAAATAAATCATCTCACAATTAATAGCAACCCATAAAATTTCTAATAGTTTATGCATGCACCAAGTAAAGAACATATGGAGGCCGCATACTTGGTACTGAGATATTTGAAATCATCTCCTAGTAAAGGATTATTTTTTAGACAAAACGTAGTTAATGAAATTGTTGGGTACATTGATGTGGATTGGGCTGGAGATAGAATTGACCGGAAATTAACTTCCAATTACTTCACATTGATCAGAAGGACCAACTTGAGGGAGAGTATTGGAGTGAGCTAACAAAATATACTCAGATTATAGAAAAATATTTGGGGTGAATATGTTCATATTATAGAGGGGTAATTAAGGATGTAACTGGAGAGTGATTTGAGGGATTAAGAGTTATGTATTTAATATTTTCTATACTAGGATGATAGTATATAAATAAGATTTATATTGTATTGAAAAAAAATATAAAAAACGAATTGAATCCCATCTTGTAATTCTTCTTCTCCTATTGTATTTTGTTCTACAAATTCTTTAGATAAAATATCAATAAAATAGATTAACTAAGATGTATAAAATCTGTACTTTATAAAAAAAAAAAGTGAAACTAAACTCTCTACATATAAAGAGTCAAATTAACTCATCATTTTATATTTAAAAAATAAAAGTTCATTCTTTATGAATTTTCATAATAAAGAATTTTATATATATATAAAGTATTTTAAAAATATTTTTTTAGTTCAGTTAATAAGAAAAAAATTAATTTTAATTTCAATGAAGGTTTTATTTTTTGAAATTTATATAAAATTTTAATTTTAAACAAACTAGATTCATATAAAAGATACATATTTTAAATTGTTTATACTAGTCATCAATTTACACTTTAAATGAATT
>CATIWM010661413.1:0-14050 GCA_949671775.1 Mallotus repandus
ACCCCACACATGCACTCCTAGGGTCATGAACTTGCATTTTACCAAAAAATGCACAAAAAACACGCACGAATCGCACAAACACGAGCATTGTATGTTTTAGGATACTGCATTTGACATCACAGTCTTAGAAAGTCATTTGAAAAATAAAAATAAAGCACATATAACACAAGCATGTCACATATGCAATTATCATAATTGACACGTCATGAAATCACGCTCGAAACACGATGAATGATGACATCATCAATGCATCATCACTGCTCAGTAATATTTTTATTCACTTATAAGCATTTTCACTACTAAGAAGCATTTTTCTCTGCTTAGAAGCATCTCATTTGCTTAGAAGCATCTGATCCGCTTAGTAGCATTTCATCCGCTTAGTAGCATTTCATCCGCTTAGTAGCATTTCATTGCTTAAAAGCATTCCATCCACTTAAAAGCATCGCATCTGCTTAGAAGCATCCCATCTGCTTAGACGCATCATATCCGCTTAATAGCATTTCATTGCTTAAAAGCATTCCTTCAAATTTGAAGCATTGCATCTGCTTAAAAGCATTGCATCCGCTTAGTAGCATTTCGTTGCTTAGAAGCATTACATCCGCTTAGAAGCATTTCATTTGCTTAAAAGCATTTCATCTGCTTAGAAGCATCTCATTTGCTTAGAAGTATCTCATCTGCTTAGTAGCATTTCATTCACTTAGTAGCATTTCATTGCTTAGAAGCATTCCATCCGCTTAGAAGCATCGCATCTGCTTAGAAGCATCCCATTTGCTTAGAAGTATTATATCCTCTTAGTAGCATTTCATTGCTTAGAAGCATTCCATCCGCTTAGAAGCATCGCATCTGCTTAGAAGCATCCCATCTGCTTAGAAGAATCGCATCCGCTTAGTAGCATCTCATTGCTTAGAAGCATTCCATTTTCTTAGAAGCATTTCATCTGCTTAGAAGCATCTCATTTACTTAGAAGCATCTCATATGCTCAGTAGTATTTCATCCACTTAGTAGCATTTCATTGCTTAGAAGCATTCCATCCGCTTAGAAGCATCGCATCTGCTTAGAAGCATCCCATCTGCTTAGAAGCATCGTATCCTCTTAGTAGCATTTCATTGCTCATAAGCATTCCATCCGCTCAGAAGCATCACATCTGCTCAGTAGCATTTTATTGCTTAGAAGTATCTCATCTGCTCAGAAGCATTTCATCTGCTTAAAAGCATCATATCTGCTTAGTAGCATTTGCATTGATACCAAAGGAGGTTATGAAAGCATCATCTCACCTCACCTGAGGAAATTGCAAGGCATGCAAACAAGCGGTAGCTCCTTTATCCAAATGAAACAACATCAACAAACGATAGGCCTAAGGTCAAAAGACTAAACGGCATGCCACCAGGTAAGTACCTCTTCCCAAAATTATTTTTGCATCTCTGCATTTGCTTCACATGTATTGACATCAGTACTAAAGTACTATACAACACACATAAAGTCAGGGGCAACTGTCATACATTGAATTTTGATTATCCCCAAAAAGGACTAGTGATGAAAATATCTCTCCGAGCATGTCAAGTGTTTGTTTATTTGTACTGCCTCTGAAGCATGTCGAGAATCTGAAAAGCCCAAACCGAACAAAATCTACTACCAAATCATTAAGTCATACCCCAATTTTATAAATTATGAATTATCGGAATGATAAGTAGCTCATTTAGAGCAACTGTCGCTCAAAATGTGCAACTCGTCAGACCGGTGTTCATCTCGTAAGACTGGAGTTCAACTTTGTGAAAAATGAAGCCAATTTTGACAAAACGAACATCAAAAACATGTCCAGAACGTCCAAAAATCCTCAAAAACAAACCTAAAATAGCGTAAACAGAGCCCGAGAAGGCCGCGTGACGCGCACTAGAGCTTGTGATCACACACTAGAACGCATGATCACACACCCCCCGTGATCACGTGTTCCAGGGGCATGATCACGCATCCCAAAGGCATGATCACACGCATTTCCCCTACTTTTCATACATTTCTAGGCATTTTTCCTATAAATAGGGGTCTCTACCTCCTATTTTGATAGGGCTAGAGCCTAGGAACACCGGCAAGAGCCAAGAAGAAAAAAAAAGGGCAAGAGCCAAAAAAAAAAAGCATACACACGCTGAAACACAATTGAATTGAAGGCTTAGGAGCCCTAATCCACACACTTTTAGCCCACCTTCTACATTTTTCGTGGGATTTTTAGACCATTTTTAAATCAAACCCACCCTCATCTTTGTCAAAGCACGCTTTAAAGGTATACAAATTTGCATTACACGTGTCATTTTCAACCTCTCGAAGAGGAAACCTTGAAAATCCCACGAAGCTAAAGCTTTGAAAACTAAAAGACAAGCTCAGTCGAATCTGAGGACTAAATAATCATTTTTGCATGTTTATTTTGCCATCTTGCATTTTATTTTATCGCTGCTAGCATTTGAGAAATCGTTGTGATCTGTGTGATGAGACTGATAGTTTGCATGTTAATTGAATAATCTATACTTTGTTTGCTCATAATTAATTATCATTTTGCATCAATATGCATTCAATAAACATGAAAGCTCCTTATCTAAGCTAGAGCTTCGTTATTACAGTCCAATGATGTAACCATCATCATTTACTATTCATATCATCATTTAGAAATGCTTTTATAATAATTCTTGCTAGAGCATAAACTACGTGCATCTGTTTAATCATTCATGATCTTCGTTGTGTTTATGTGATGTCCGAGTGGATGAATAGGTGAAATTGCATATAGTTGTGTTAACCTCTATTTTACAGGTATATTCTAGATTAGGACTAGATTTACATTTTCGCACTTTTCTCTTTCATGTGTATTTACTAGAAAGGCCTTGTAAATAATTATGCTGAATTTTTTGTACTTTCCATTATTATCAACGTGCTTGTGCGAATGCATTATATCAACTGTCATTATCGAAACTATGGTGCTGTAGTAGCCATATATTGAGTATTAAAATGAGAAATAGTTAAAAAGTAGATGAGATCTCCCGGGCTCAGAATCTCTGCTGGGGACAATACTCGTTGAGTGACCCAATGTCGTTCCTTCCATCTTTTCCTAGTTTTCTAAAAACCAGGTGGTGACTCCAAACACAAAGTGTCTCGCATCCCCGCGAGACCAATCATTTGTCCCTGTCTAATAAACGGAACGAATGTCCCATTCGGCAAAGTTGTCATGTCCCTCGAAATTGGAAAAATGTCCCAACTGAGGACAAAGGTCGCTCACATATCACTTTGGCGATTGCAATTTCTTAAAATGTTATTAGAAAATCTCATACCAAGATACATGTCACAATATCCTTTATCATTATTTCTTTATGGAATTTTATACTTTAAGAAATGGGGCAAATTTGTGTATAATTTCTCATTTGTTATGCTAAAATTTTAATTATAAGATAAATTTTACAACTTATATTTATCTCATAATATTAATTTGCATCCTTAATTAATTTTCAAAATAAATTTATTCTCTACATCGTATGCTTAATGCATATTATTTCCTTGATGAGATAATTAATTTATCTCTAATTTATCTCAAAATATAATATACGTCTTTAGTATTATATTTAGAGTGAAAATATCAAACAGACATATAAGGTTATGGGCATTAACAACTAGATTAGGCCCAATTCACCTATACATAAAACTATTTGATGGGTCCTATAGTATTGGGCCACGAGCAAACATTCATGGACCAAGAATAAAATATGGTCAATTCACCTCAATATAATAAAATTAAAAGGATCCAACAAATAATGGACCCATAACAAATTTTATGGGCCCAAGATCAATTATTTGTAGCCCAAATAATTATTCAGCAGCTCAAGGCTACTTCTTTCTAGTGAAAGACCAATTTTTTTTTAATTAACACAGATGAAAAAATGATCTTCACCAGAAAAGAACAATGGAAAGACTCAAACTTCATCTAGAAGATGTATAACTTCACCGAATTTTCACCCAAAAGTGAAAACTTTAAGAGTTTTCAACCAAAAATTTGTCCTAAATATGATTTTTTATTCCAAAACTCACAAACCCATTTGTCAAACTAACTAAAAACATAACTTTGAATCACCAAAACAATAATTTTTAATAACTCAACAAGATAAATATGATTCTAAATTCACGAATTGTTGCTATGATACCGCATGTTAGCTCTCTATGTTGCAAGCATCGGACTTTACGAATTCAATCTCCTTAAAGAATTCATATTCAAGTACTTGCATAAAGAAAACAATTTATGAATAAAGAACACATATTTTTAATTGAGAATAAAAACCTATTTTGGGATCCATGATAAACTTCTACAAAAGAAGAAAGTGCAGCGTTGAGGTTTTTGTTTCAACCAAGTACTTCTTCTTCCTTCTTCCTTAGCTCTTCTTCCTTCTTCCTTAGCTCTTTAGATGGTGTTAGCTTATTGTATATTCTTCACTTATTAAAAAGAAAACAACATTGTCGGTTAATCACAAGGAAGGAAAGAAGAGACTTAGCCAATTTTGTGAGTCTATGGGTCATTACCATCATAAGTCCATAGGTTCCAATGGCCCACACTGAAGAAAGCAAGCCCATATTATCATTAATTAGAGTCCAACCCAATTAAACAAAGTAACTTGTTATAAAATCCACAATTAATATAGCCCATTAATAAATTTTTCTACAGAATTTTCTTATTTTTTTTTTATGATAATACAATGGGAGGAAAAATAGGAACTCTAGTTGCATCTCACTTAGATATTTCAAGAAGTTTGGCCATTAGGTCAATTCCTTATTGACAATTACTGTCATTATTAGTATTAGGGTGTGAATTTTTGCACTCCATCCATTTATTTCTACACTCATTTTTTTATTTTTTGAAATTTCAGTTTACATAATTACCTTTATTTAGAATGTTTATTTTTTCATTAACTATTATTCTTAAGCTATACTTTTTTAGAAATTTTTATCTAAATTTACTATTTAATGTTTAAAATTATAAAATTACTTGTGCTTGAGCTTACATCATTTTTTTTTTGCATTAAAACATTTATTATAGTCAATTATTTTTTTTATAAATACTCTTTACCTTTTAATTTGTTTAGACAATTATAAAACTTGCACCAATTATTAAAAAAATAAGAATTTTTTTCACTTTGTATGAACAGTTTTTTAATATCGTAGGTGCATTATATTATTTTTATTTTTCTTATCATAATTTTTAAAAAGAATCATATAAAATCGAATTACATGATTAAAAACATATATTATAACAATTTAATGAAAATTCATCATATAAAAAATTGTTCTAATTTTAATTTTTAAGACAAATGTTATAACATATTAATAATAGAAAAGTAAGTGCTATATTATTTTTATCAAATAGACTTTTTATAGTATAATTTAATTAAATTATTTGTTGGGATATATTTGATCTAAATTATAGGTAAATTGATTTTAACTCTATTCATTGAATTTATGAATAATTTTTATATGGTGAATTGTTGTTTAATTTTTATAATTATTTTTTAATCATATAATTTAATTTTTAAAAAATGATGATAAAAATAAAAAATAAAATTATGTGCATATTATATATAAAAAACCTCTTCATAAAAATAAAAGATTGTATTTACTATAATTGGTGCAAATTTTACAACCAAGATAAGTTAAAAAGTTAAAGAGTACTTATAAAAATAATAATTAACTATATTAATTTTTTTAATGAAAAAAAAAACTCAATTACAAGTAGTTTTAAATTGTTAAACGTCAAACAATGAATTTGGAAGAAAAATGAAAAAAAAAATGGTAGTTTAATAATTGTAATTAATAAAAGAATAAAAAATTTCAATAAAAAAAAATTATTTAATTTACGATTAAAATGGAGTGCGAAAATCAATAAATGAAGCACAAAAATTTTCACTCTATTATTATTATTATTATTATTATAAACAAAAGGTTTATTTTAAAAATTCATGTTTTAGGACATACTTAATATGTTTTAGTTTTCATTACCAATCATGCTTTAAAGTCTAAATTATAATAATAATAATAATAATAATATCTATTCGTTAACGTGGATCTCATCCATTCAAGCAATGCCAGGGGAAAAAAAGGCGCGCTCCGGAACCTTTGGCTTTGGAGGTTAGTAATTTGGCCAAATGAATGGTTTTACCCCTCTGACTTTATATAATTAACTTTTTACACCCTTTAATTCTTACTGTTTTCTAATTGAACCTTTAAATTTTTATTTTAAACCTACTTAACTTAAATAAATGAAATTAACATATTTTATAAACATAATTTATATCAATACAAAACAATTTACATAAACTAAATAATATTTAACTACAAAAATATAATTAAAAAGAAATTTTTTATTTTAAGTCATTATTTATTTTTGTTAATTTAAAGCTCATTTATTGTATGTTACGCAGTGAAAAATTTTGAATCATGTATTTATTGATTATGATGTTATATGAGTTACATAAAGTTTAAATATACTTAAATAAGATTTTGAGTTTGAGTTTTATATATGAAAAATAGACGTTGTAAAAGATTTGCCTCCTTATAGAATCTATTCAGTTTGATTTGAATTAATCAAGGATATTAATTATATTAATATTAGACTTAACTACAAAAAAAATACAAATTTTTAAATAAAAATTTATAATATTCCAAAAAGAAATAAAAATTTAGGGATTTTAAAGCCCAATATGTAAAGTTTAAGGGTAAAACAATACATTCAATATTAACAATTTTGCTCCAACATAAAAAAAAAAAAAAGCATAATACATTTGTAACTCTTGTATTTGGCATAATTTATCAATTTGATATTTCAACTTACAGTTTTGTTACTTCAACACTTAAATTTGTCTAAAATTGACTAATCTAATAATATAATGTATCTATCATATTTTATATTTATTTTTTTTTTATCAGTTTGACATCTTTACTTGTAATTTTTTTGTCAATTAAACCCTTGAGTGGCATGATTTGTTATTTCATGACATGTATGCTGACATGATTTTAAAATTATATTTTAGGAAATTTAAATGTTAAAATGGTAAAATTATAACTTAAGGTGTCAAACTGATAAAAATTATAAGTACAGGTATGATGGATGTCTTATGCCAAAAATAATTAAAATAATTAAAAAAAAAAACTCCGCTCAGGAAGAAAAAAAAAAACAAGAAAGCTGTTATCATCTCCACCACTCCCTCTTATCTACTGCTACACCTCATGAAATTCTAATCTCCAATCCTTTTAATTCCTCTCCACTTCCCCATGGCCAAAACCCTAATCTCTTCATCTCCGTCGTTCATCGGCACGCCTCTCCCTTCTTCTGCAAGTTCTCGCCATGGGGGGCTTCATTCAGTACTGCTCCCTAACCGGAGATTCATTTCCACTAGAGTCAAGTTCAGCTTCCATGAAATTCCTCCAGTTACTCAGTTTGACTCTTACTCTTCCATTGATTTCGCTGCTATTCTTACTAGAGCTGAAAGCCTCCTCTACACTCTGGCTGATGCTGCCGTTGCCACTGCTGATTCCGCGGCAGCTAGTGCTGCTGGTGGTACTGCTGCTTCTTCTACCTCTACTGATGCTGCTGTACAAAAGAGCGGTGGTTGGTTCGGTTTTATCTCTGAAGCTATGGAGTTCGTTCTCAAGGTGATAATTTACTTCACTTAGCTTGCTTTTTTTTTTTTTTTGTCTGTTGAAATTTCAACTGTATTTGAAAAAAAAATTGTATTCAGGTGTTGAAGGATGGATTATCAGCTGTTCATGTGCCTTATGCTTATGGTTTTGCTATTATATTACTCACTGTTATTGTCAAAATCGCGACGTTTCCCTTGACCAAGCAGCAAGTGAGTTTCTTTTCTCTTAATCATTTCATTTTTTTTATCAAGTTTTAATTTCGAATGCATTTTTTTTATATTTATTAAAAATTATGTTCAGGTCGAATCCACATTGGCTATGCAAAACCTTCAACCAAAGATTAAAGCAATTCAACAGAGATATGCAGGCAATCAGGTGCGGCACATTTGAAGTTATATGGATTGTATTGAATTTTTAAGGTTGAGTTCGAGCACATGTGTTTTGCTTTTCAATAAATTCAGTTCTTTATTAAGTAATTAGGTTTGTTTATTTATTCATTTCCTCTCTAGGAGAGAATACAACTCGAAACATCGCGGCTGTATAAACAGGCTGGGGTTAATCCATTAGCAGGTAATTAATTGTTTGCATAGAACTTGTCTTTCGTTTCATATCTATCTGCTAAATCCTGTTTCGTCTCAATTAAGAGCTACCACTTCAATGAATATACACAAAGTTTACATGGGTATATTGACGGTTATTTTCTGGTGTTTTCTTCGTTTGTTTACTGGCTTCTTTTCCCCTTCGTTCCTATAAATGTATACATAGTTCCCGATTTTGATACTGTAATCTTTTCAATTTATTGATAATTAATTCTACTACTGGTATCTCACACCACATGATATGTCAGCTGTGCATAGTTTACGGCATTTATATGTGTTTGTTTCTTTCGTCATTGCCTACTGCATTCTCCTTTTTGCCAATTTATTACATCTACTATCTGTACTATGTGCTTTAAGGTGGCAATGCTTAAGAATATTTATTCCAGGTTGTTTTCCAACTTTGGCTACAATACCAGTTTGGATAGGTCTTTATCAAGCTCTTTCAAATGTTGCAAATGAGGTAATTAAGAGGGTGCTCTGATCATCTTTTATGTGATGAGACATGTGCAATTGTTCATTTTTATGATTAACAGATTGGCTATTGATTATAAATGCAAACTCTTTTTTTTCTTTAAAGGGATTGTTGACAGAAGGTTTCTTTTGGATTCCTTCGTTGGGTGGGCCAACTACAATTGCAGCTCGACAAAGTGGGGCTGGCATTTCCTGGCTAATTCCGTTTGTGGTAAGAAGAATCTATTTCGGCAGATATAAAAGCTAGCTTTTTGTCGTCATTTTTTATATATACTAAATATTTTAATGCTTTATAAATCATATGATAAAACTTTTAACATGACCATAAGTCTATGGGAAGCATTTATCTATAAAATTTGGATGTTGTTTTGAATCATTGTTAGCATGAATTTCATCTGTGGGTTACTTCAACCATGATTGTCTCCAAAATCTCTTGAATTAAGTTGGTGATTTATTTTCTGCTTATATGGTTTTCTGCACAATATTTTTGGAGAATAGTCCCACTTGATCACCATAATGGTTTTTGGTTCAAATCAACTTGGTGTAAAGAAATGAGTGGAGTGACAGATTATATCCCCTCAGTTGCATTTTGTGTTGCAGCGCTGCATTGTGGTTTTGAAGAGGTAAATCTCCTGTTATGCACTAGGGGAATTTCAAGCTGAAGGAAGCACTTTGGATTAAATGTATTTCCCTTTTATCTGTGTCTTACTAGCAGAGCAGGATAATTAGTTATTCTGTTACGTTGTCATGTTTCATTTCAACGGCTGTATTATGGCAATCTAAGCTCCCTTTATGGTATGAGATGGTTACTTTTTGCCCTGTAAAATTCTCTTTTTCTTTTCTTTTCTTTTTTGGTCATTAAAATTACATTTTATTCAATGAATTTCACGTTGGTGGAAGAAAAGAAGGAAGGTGGTTTGAGAAGATTGGAAAATTAATTTTAACATTATGGTTTGATCTTCCTGCTTATAAAGTGGTTTTCGTGCATTTCATAGGTAGTTTGTATGATTTGCACCAAATAGGAAATTAGATAGATCGTCTTAGCATTATTTTACTGTAAGGTTCTGGATAGTCATTTTTCTTTCACAAGCCTTTGCATCATATTGGGTAATATAATATATGATCCATGCAGGATGGCCATCCACCATTGGGCTGGCATGACACTGCAGCTTACCTGGTTTTACCTGTGCTCCTTGTTGTTTCTCAGTATGTGTCAATGGAGATAATGAAACCTCCCCAGGTAGAAAAGAAATTATATCCTTCTTGTGCTTTTGCTTCTGAATTATCATTTTTCTCCTAGTGATTTTGAAGCTCTTTTTTCTGGTTCTTTTAACAGACAGATGATCCAACTCAAAAGAACACACTTCTTATCTTCAAGTTTCTTCCTCTCATGATTGGTTACTTTTCCTTGTCTGTCCCATCAGGATTGTCCATTTACTGGTTGGTTTCTAATCAGCAATTATGACAATAATTGATTATTATTTATGTGTTGCTGTCTTTTACTGTGTTTATATTTCTGGTTGTACTGCTAATGCTTGTGCAGCATTTTTGTTTCTATTTTTGTTAATTTGTAAAATTATTTTTTGTGAATGCAAAAAATCATCCTTCAGTTCATGATTTTGTGCAATCCGATCAGTAGTGTTCTCTGACAATGGACTGCAGTATTCATTGCCAGAAATAGCACGTGATATGTTTCGAGTTGCCATAGATTTTCTTATCACTTTTCTGAAAAATTACACAAATATTGATCTCCAAAACATACTCATTGGTGCAGTGCCATGCATTACTAATTTCATTCTTCTTGATACATATTTTCAGTTTTCATTACATCTCAGTCATTTCCTCTACATGCTAACTTCATTCCTGCACTAGATTATCACACTTGGTATGGCTTTGGGCATTTTATTGTTAGGTTTACCCTGGTAAATACAACACCTGTGCATTTTCTTGTGGAAGTATAAATACAACACCCATGCATTTTCTTGTGGAAGTGTAACTTGCACTGACTTTTTAAAACATTAGCAATTATGGGTATGTGTTAAAACAATTTCGTTCTTGTTAGTTATATCTGGTGGATCTGTAAATGTACATCATTGTGTTCTTCTATTGATTAATCTGTGAACTCAATCATGTGGCCTATAGGTTTATAAATAACGTCCTCAGCACAGCCCAACAGGTATGGTTACGCAAATTAGGTGGTGCAAAGCCTGTGGTTAATGAAAATGCGAGTGGAATCATCACTGCAGGACGTGCAAAACGATCAGCCTCACAGCCGGCAGGAGCAGGCGATAGGTAGTTATTCTTTTTCACAGAACTTATTCTTATTTTAGCTGCCTGATAAAGTGTTTAATAAACAAAGACATGGTGGCAGGTTCCGGAAGTTAAAGGAAGAAGAGAAGAAGAAAAAGACAGGTAAGGCACTACCAGATGATAAGGCACAGGCTCTGGATTCTGCATCTGCTTCTGATGAGGAATCTGATGAAGAGACGAAGGACAAGGTAAATCCTACCCTGTGATTGTTGAATTTTGCACATGGATCCTATTGACTATTTCACCTAATTTTACAATTTTCTGATCAGTGGATGTTAATGGGATGGGAAATTGGAATGCTTCAGTTATTTTATCAACGATGCATTGCTAGAGAAACCATAACATGATTGCTGTGGTATACAAAATTTAACTGTCTTGAACTTTTCATCTTGATTACATGTTTAGGCGCTTTATGGCTATCTATTTAATTAATGGTGGGGAATATTCAGACCTTTCTTCTTTAATGCATTTTTTACTGTGCCAGAAATAACTAGTAGTTTCCCTGTTCTTTAGTCGATTGTCTTAAGATTCCCAGAGTTGGACTCAGTCTAATCATGATCATCATCTTGCTGTCTTAATTTTACGGTGGCAGTCAGTGGGTTCCACTGCTACACGGTTGGACAATGTGAACTTTACTGTGAAATACAGCAGAGCATACGACTGAGTTCTATGATTGTGCATGTGTCATTGCTTTTTCAAGCATATGCAGCTGAGGAACATTCTTCATTTGTAAAATCTTTTGCTGTCATAAAGTAAAATCTGCAGTTTCCAAACTGATTATTGAACTCTACAGGATTGAAAGAAGGGGCATCTTATTGTCTGGTTACATAGAATAAGTGAAGAAAAATTGATATGAGGAAAGGGACATTAATAAAAGTATTAAGCATGGCAAATTTTTCTGGTTATCTTTGGTTAAAATAAAGTTTAGCAAGTCCTCAGAGGTTCTAATAATAATGTTTAAATGCAGTAACAAACAAGTTTTAATGTTTCGATGGTGGGCAAGATTTACATGACTTGTCTGATCTAGCATACTTTTGATTTTAGAACACTCTCACTGTCAATATTTATGGATGCTATTGTACTTTTGCTTGGATAGGAGGAGCTACTTTTATTACTGTTTAGAATTATGTTAAAATTTTCTAGTTCAGAACTCAAGTAAATCTTGACAGGGGGAGGAAGTTCTTGAAGAAGCATATGCTTCTAGTTCAAACAAACAGGTTCCAAATATTTCACGCCCAAGGAGAAGCAAGCGGTCAAAGAGAAAGCGTGCTGTATGAACGACGTAATACTGATCTGATGATTGTAGTTTTTTGGTGAGTTCTGTATATCTCAACAAAACGTATTTTAGATATATAGTGCCATTTTTATGTTGGCTCATTCAATTAAAATCCATTAACTTATGAAATTTTGCCTGATAATAAACCCTTGATTCCACGTGGTAATGAAAGTGTTGCCTTGCTGTCATGTTATTATAATACTTCACGGCAGCAGTGGTTCATTGAAAATATTAACTTGAACGCGCTATTTGTACTGTAGGAGCTAAATAGTTGGTATAGGCATTCCCTTAATGCTTGAATTCACTGTATCTTCTGGTTCTAAAGCTCTTATTTAGCAAGTACCTAGTTGATTCGTTATCTGGTGAATTTCATTTTTGCACTGCATTTTTTAAAATAAATTTTGATATAAAAGACTCAGTAATGCGGTTTTTTACGGAAAACACGTTGAAGGTTAAAGTGCTTCATTTGTTTGAAAATGTTTAAGAATCAGGGAGGAGGTTAATCTTAAGTGTTTCATTTTACTCTTATTCTGGGAGAACCATCTGAGCTGAAATTTGCTAATAAGTGAGAGATGCTCATCTCCACTAACAGGATGTGAGCCAACTAACCCATGAAAAAGGTGAATCCTTTAGCTGAAAAATGGGTGCGGTTCAAGAAAAGAAGGGCAAATACAGATGAAAAGCATGCAGTTTCTTCACAGGATATCAGTATGAGATGTAGGAATCTTTAAATAAGTTCCATTTTTGTACAAGCAGGAAAAACATCAGGGATCAAGCGCAAAAATCATGATGGATAAGAGTTCTCCAACCTAAACGAAGACATCTGATATTCTAAGGAGTAGTATGGACCTCTTTCTACTGCTGAAGTAGTGCATTGATTGATTCATTGCTTTGTTGGTGGGTTGTGATTTCCTACAGGATTGGGTCCTGATGGACTTTTGTGAACCTTCCTTCCTCCAACCTGTGTTTATGTCATTGAAGGGATGCAAGTGTAGGTTTAAACCGTTGTATAAAGATGAGTAGAAATTAAATTGCAATTTGAGATACTGAAGTCCATACCCAGGTTGCCCAGATGTTTGCATTGTGTGATCTCGAGCTGGGCTGTGCCGGCTTGAGTTTGAAATGAGCTGTGGTGGCAAAAAAGCAGGATCCATGTCAGGAGTTTTGACGATCTAGGAAGAGTTTGTTGAGCTTATGGTTCTTTTTTCATGTCTTGAGCATGTATGATATAGTATACCTCATTGTTCATAACATAGGATGATGCTCTGTTATTTACTCGTGTTGCAGATGAGGTTGTATCATACTTACCTAGAGAACATTGACTAGATAATAGTACCAAAGACAAAAGAGATGTGGCTTACCTGATTCAATAGCTTGAACCTTGACATGGGTAGAGAAACTGTGGGGAAAAGCCAGTAGTAGCAGACATACTAGGAGATGGACGAGAGTTTGCCTGCTCATCTTTGGAACGAGATTGTTCAAATGAAGTGAATAGAGAGAGTTCTTATTATGGTGTGGCTTATAGAGGTGTGAAGCATTTTTATCTGCTACTTATTTGATAATCATAGCAAAACTTGAATAAAAATGTGAAAATTGTATGTTCAAGGTGCTTGGGAATCCTATGCCATTATAATTGCCGAGTTGATAAGATTATGAATCTGGCTCTCTTCATTGTAAGTTGACTTCTTCTCTGTTATCATTGCTTAGTTATCATTGCATCCATGATAAAAAATTT
>CATIWM010661483.1:0-17474 GCA_949671775.1 Mallotus repandus
TTCTCTACTAATTAAAATTATAAAATATGAAAGAATTTAAATTCAAAATAAAATTCCTAAATTTCAATTAATCAAAAAAATTCAAATCCAAAATAAAATTCCTAAACATATAAACATGAGAGAATTCAAAGCCAAAATAAAATTCCTAAACTTTGACGCAAGTATGAAATCGTAGCCAATTATATTCAAACCAACAAAGAAAGAGGGCCAAAAAGAATTGGTTGTCATCTGCGTTGAATGACTTATGCCCTCTTACTGGAAACTTGAGACAGGTATTTGGAAAAATATTATATGGAAAATCCTATTCTTGGATTATTGGTCATGGACAATTTATGTTTTTCCACCTGTGAAATTTGAATCCTTTTCCAGGATTGGTAATGGATAATTTATGTATTTCCACCTCTGAAAATTGAAAATGGATTTATGTTTTGAGTTGAATACTTCCACTTTTCGACTTGATATCCTAAAATCACGTATTTGATTAATTATTTGATTAATGATATCCTATAAATATCATACTAAAATCACATAAAATTTTCTATAATATAATTAGTTGAAAACTCTACGTATAAATTGTAGCCAATTTAGTTGACCAAAAAGTATCCACTGATTTTTTATTTTTTTATAGAAGTATCAACTGATTTAGTTGTTCAATGACTACTCTGTAAAAAATATATATATAATTTATTAAAGTTGTAAAATTATTTCACATACTCTAAAAAAAATTCATGTTGTGGGGTTTATAGAGAAAATGTTTAATATTAAAAATTCAAATGTTTATAATTTTTCATAATTTATTAAGATATCTTAATTTATCTGATATTTAATTATTTTAGAGTTTTTTCTTTTATTTTTGTTTACATGTGATATTTCCAATGTACAATAGCCATAGACACTTCAACTATTTCGGAGTTTGATCCGAATAGACCCACAAGGGAGTAAAGTTCTCTCAACATGTGTTTTTTCCATATGTGAAACTCGAACCTAAAACCTTAATAAAAATTTATTGTCACTTAAATTAATAGATGTTAGTATTTTTAGAGTTTTTTTCAATACACATATGTATACCTAACAAAAATAATAATAATAATAATAATTTGATTGAAAAAAGTAAAAGTACTACATATTATGTATAGAAAATTAGATTTATTTATTTAAAATTATTAATTTATAATGTTGTATTGACATCTGTTACAAAAAAAAAATGCTATGAAGCTTGGCTGTTTAAGTCATCTTCGATTGGATGACTATGGCTCTCTTACAGCGTTATACCAGGAAATGGAAAATCCCTTTTCCACATTTGAAAGAAAATGATAATTTAATAAAACCATAACTCTATTTTCAATTTTAAAGGTGAAGAAACATAAATTCATACAGACAACTAAACCAATCATATATAATGCAATTTCAGTACATGTCCATCATTTCACTTATTTTATTTTATTTTATTTTATTTTATTTTTGTTAATAGAGAGATCATATATAATACATTTCTAGTACATGTTCATTGTTTCACTTATTTTATTATTTTATTATTTTTTTTATTAATAATCTAAACATTGATACACTGAATAATAAAAGATGTTCTCTCATTTTAAATTAATTACGATAAAAATCAAATTTTATATTTTAAAATATTCTTAAAGAGAAATTGCATGTACATGTCCATCGTTTCACTTATTTTTTTTTTACTAGTTTTGGTGTGTGTATGTGAAGATTTATCTATTTTATGCAGACCCGGCTTTAGTGGCCTATGCCTATGCCAAGGGCCCCAGAGCCCTATATATATATAGTCAAAAAAATATTTTAAATAATTTTTTATTCTATTGTATTTTCTTAGAAATAGTCCCTCTATTTTATTTACAAATTAAAATTTACTTTTTTGAATAATTACTATTAAATATGTAAAATAAATTTTATTTAATGGTATTAAAAATAAATATAAATAAATTTATAGTTTTAATTTATTCAACTCTTTTTATGTTGTATTTTGTTATTTTTTAAATAAATCATTTGCTAGATAATTTTATTTTTATTTTTAGATTCAAAAGATATTTAAAAATTTATTATGTGCTAATCAAAGCTTAAAAACTAGATGGGAACGGGATAAGGAGAGGCCACTACCTCTCTCATCAAAATTTAATTGATTGCTCCATACTTCCAAATACAATAAATTAAATATACATGTAGTATTTTAGTTGAAAAAAATAAAATTTTACCATTTTAAGTTAGGATCCTATATTGCTGCTAATATCAAAAAATTTTAATTTATTTAATTTTAATAGCAAAATACAGTCAATATCTTAAAAAAAATAATTAATTAATGATTTCAAATCTAAAAAAATAAAAAACAATTTTTGCCTAGGGTCACAAATATCATTGAGCCGGTCTTGATTCTACACTCTATTTTTTGCAAAATAAATGAGTTTTTAGTTAAATTTATGCCCTAATAAATTATATTTTATTTAGAGTCACATTATACTTGGTTCAATTCCACCAACCAATTAATTTTATTTTCAAATGAATTTTTATTGATAAAGTATGTTTGTTTTAAATGAATAGTCTATGAAATTCATTGTAAAAGAATTTAAAATTTTTTTTATATTGTGTTTGGTATAAATTTAGAATTTATGTTAATTTTTTTATCAAAAATACCCTTTTAAATAGAATTGTATTTTTTTTTACTTTTTTTAGTTTCATATTATATCATTAAAATGTGATTATTTAAAGTTCAATTTAATATTTTAATTATATTTTTTAATTTTAATGTTACAATTTATAAATTTTAAGCACTGTAAAGGTAGTGAGAGTTGGCACCACTCTTGAGGCCATCTGCTACCGTTATATGTTTTTTTATTAAGAAATAATATTTGTCAAAATTCAACAAGTTCTCATCAACCCCAAATTTTTTGGATGACAATTGGAATATAAATTACTATGGCGCACAAATGAATGAAAAGTTTGGAAATTCAACAGGCACATGTAGTGGAGTTTTCCAGGAATAAAATTGGAACATGTTTGAAAAAAGAAGGTTGGGTTTGGGTACACATATGGTTCTGGGGAGTTCAAACTGAAACAGTAATGGCATCTAGGATTGACTAGAATTTAGAGGAGGACGACAAAAATGAAGAGGAGAGGTGATTGTTGCAAAGAGAGGCAACTAGAGAGGATTTTTTTTTTTTAGAAATGAGAATGTCTTATATTTGCATTTCTAATTACCTACCAGAATTGTTTTGATTTCCTAGGCGTATTACATAATTTAGAATGAGACAGTTAACAGCAATTAATTTTAGGATAATGATATATGTGGTCGGCCGTGATGTAAATATTACGTCGCGGTTTGCATGAAATTACAAAATTATTCATACACAATACCAAAAGGAATCTTGTAATCTCGCATGGGCTCTGTTAATTTTAATACAATATTAATGTGGATCAATCACTAATCAACCATAATAATTTAACTATATATATAACATTATATTATATGCATACTCCTTGTTAATGATGATCAGAACTGTGTGTAGGTCAACTCCAATGTATCATGCTATGACTTCGATTATCATCTCAAAATACACTTCTTCTTCTTCAATTACATTAATTTTCGCCTTCTTTTTCATACTAATCTGTCATGCCACATCAATATCATTCAACATCACAAGCTTTCATCCCGGTACTCAGGATATACAGTGCGAAGGGAATGCACCCATTTCTGAATCTGTCATTCATCGTACAGAAAAAAAGCTTTTCAGACAGGTCATGCCACATATGTTCAGCAAATGCATGTTTGGGACGTCCCTTCAGGAGCTCTTGCAGACTTCAACACCAATTTCACTTTCTCCATCAATAAAGAGAACAATTCTCATTATGCAGATGGGTTCGCGTTCTTCCTTGGTTCACTGAACTACACAATGCCTTAAATACAACAAGGCAGCGCTCTAGGACTTGCAAGTGGAAACCTGACAATAGACTCTAAAGAAAATCCATTTGTTGCTGTGGAGTTTGATACTTGTGGAAGCCCATGGGATGACTTCGCTCAACAGCATGTGGGTATTGATATCAACTCCTTTGACTCTTCAAGAAGTGTGCTTTGGTATGGTAGTGTGGATGGCAGGCAGTTTGATGCTGGAATTAGTTATGATTCTAGTTCCAAAAATCTGTGTTTACTTCACTGGACTTCCTGAAAATATCATATTCCCACAGGAACTCTGCTATGAAGTTGATCTCAGGAATTACTTATCCGAATGGGTTATTTTCGGCTACTCAGCTGCAACAGGATCTTTTTCTGAGTCCCATACCATCCATTCATGGTCTTTCAATTCAACTCTTCAAACCAAAAAAAAATTACCCTCTCCTCCATTTCCAGTCATGCCAGGCCCTGTACCTCCTGAAAAAGATGAAAGCAAAGTAGGCCAACAAATGGCAGGACGGGCCCTGGGCTTGCTAGTTGGTGGTTCTGTTCTGATGCTGGTCACTGCAAGTTTGTGCTGGATTTGGTTTTGCAGGTATAAGAAGAAGAGTAACGAACAAGATGAACAAGATTCATCTAATCTTTTGAATAGAAGAGTATCAGAAACTGATTCATACACCACACATTGGCAGGAGTTTAATGAATTTAAAGAGTTACTGACTGGAGCAAAGGATATTCCACATGATTTTTTGGCTTGTGCAACCAATAATTTCGATGAGAAACAGCAGCTTGGAGAGGGAGGATTTGGGGCTGTTTACAAAGGTTTTCTGAAAGATATGAACATTTATGTTGCTGTCAAAAGGATATCAAGTGGATCTGCTCAGGGTATGTCAGAGTATGCAGCTGAAGTAACAATCATTAGCCAACTCAGGCACAGGAATTTGGTTCAATTGATTGGTTGGTGTCATGAAAAAAAAAAAAAAAAGATCTACTTATTGTTTGTGAGTACATTCCTAATGGCAGTTTAGACTACCATCTTTTCAGCAGCAAAATCTTGTTGAATTGGGGGCAGAGGTATAAAATTGGACAAGGACTAGCATCAGCATTGGAGTACCTGCACCAAGGATGAAGAAATTGTGTGCTACACAGAGACATCAAGTCAAGCAATGTGATGTTGGATTCAGAGTTTAATCCTATGCTTGGAGATTTTGGTTTGGCTCGGCTTGTGGATAATGAACACGCTCGGTCTCAAACATCACTAGGTGGAAGCTATGGATACATGGCTCCTGAGTGTCTTGAAACAGGCAAGTCAAGCAAAGGGTCAGATGTCTGTAGCCTTGGTGTCGTTGCCTTGGAGATTGCTGTGCACAAAGCAGATGGAAGCCAAGTACGCATTGCAAAGTGGGTGTGGGAGCCTTATGAAAATGATGAGCTTCTTATGGCTGTTGATCAAAAGTTGCAGGGAGATTTTCTTGAGGTGCTTGATGATCATTGGACTCTGGTGTGCTCACCCAGATTTATCCTTGCGCCCTTCAATGAGGGAAGTAGTTAATGTGCTTGATTTTGATGCTCCATTACCTGAGTTACCATCAAAAGCTCCTAGCCTAATACATTCTCCTCCTCAGGTATCACCCCTAATTCAACTCTCAGAACAGCTGTAAGCCAAAATCCCATCCCAGTTCCCTCAACTGGTTGTGGAAAATTAAGTATGTCTTCTCTAGCCCCTCTTAATTTTGAACAACCTTTGAGATGCATCTAATGAATTGTGCATTTTCAAGTATTTTTCCGTTTAAGTTTGCATTCTTGATTGGCTTTAGCAGTTTAACAAAAATGGCAATTTGTAAAATGTAATTAGCATTTTCCATGTTGAAAACTATCGGTATTTTTGCATTTATCCAGCCTCTAATATCCCATAATCACAAAAATCCAACTAATTTGGATCAACTCAAACACCTATTTCGCTATACACAAAGCTTGAACACAGTGGCTTGTTTAAGGGAATCCGAACTTCTCGTCACTCAGATCAATAGACAAAAGTTCGCGAAAAATATTATTGTTAGAATGTCGGTATACATACATATATATAATGAATTGTTTAACCATTAACATCAATCAGTTTGGAATCTTATTCCAATAATTAATTTCGTATCTTATTTCTTTTCTGTTTCTCATCTGGACAGTCACATGAAAATTGTCCATGTCTTTTCAAAGAAACAATAGAACTCCTAAGTACAAAGCACACAAATCATACATAACTACTGAACAGTAAATCCATAACAAAATCATGAAGGGCCTTATTGTTGAAGCAAATTTTATTAACTGTAGAAATCACTTGACAGGTTTCATTCCGTAAGGGAGGCCATAACCTGAAAGGGTAGGAGCATCAGTGCCACCTGCGCCCTGATTGGGCTTGACTTCTTGGTGTCCTTCTGTGCCATAGCCTTGTTGCTTGTAGTCTTCTATACTGTTATGTTGTACATAGGGACTGGTCTTTACAGGCAAATCTACTTGTTTCTTTTCCTCATTTTCTTCCTTCTTCACCATCTGCTCACTGCTTTTCTCCATCTCCTGTTATTGTTGGTTTTATACTTTTTTTTTTTTTCATGTTTTATGTAAGCCAACGTTTTCTTATATACACGCACAAAACGAAGGGTGTCCATGAGCTTGTCAAATTTTGCTCAATTATAGAATAGAGATCCATATTTTTCGTCCACTTTTGACTTGATCATTTTCAACTCGCTTTTCTCATCAATCCCCTTTACTATTCATAGACTTCTTATATCTCTTTTGTTTTTTTAATAAATTTTTATGATCAAAATATTCGTCTATTAAATATTATTATAGTCCATAGATACGATATAGGTTCAATCTCAACTATTTAAGGGTGAAATTTCCCTCATAAGTTGAAGGAAAAAAAAAATTATGACTCTTTAGGCTCTATTCAGGAATTAATTAGAGTTCAATAGCCTTTATATACTAATAATTTAAATTAAAAAAAATTAAAACTAATGTTAAGGATAACCCTTTATGAAGGAAAAACTAAACTAAAACTCTTCTGGTTCAATTTTATTTGTTAATACGTTTCTTTTAAAATTTAAAAAAGCATAAAATGCTAAAAAAATTGAAAATAAACTTTGCATTTTTCAGCACATTAGCCTCAAAATTAAAGAGCACAACTCATAAAGAAAGCTAAATTAAAAACGCATAGATGAAACATATCCCTAACCAAAAAAACAAAAAACACTGCAATTATTCTAGCAGTGCTTCTTCAATCCAAATTGAGGATTTGGAATCACTGATCCGTTCAGGAGAAATGGTGGCTGTTTCCATGTCATATACCCACCAACCATCAGTACTGCCTTGAGTGAAACAGATGCAATTTCCTCTGCAGCCAACTCTGCTTGCTGTGACAGAGAAACAACAATCAGCACCCAGAAATAATGTCACATCCCGAAGGCTATCTCTCTTACTCCAAGTAAGTTTATCAGTTTCAACATGGTAAACTTCCACAGAATCCACCTTATGAATTGAACTTCAGCATATGAGGAACACTAGCAAAATCTTCCCTTCTGATTCAATTAAATATTCCTTGAAATGCCGCTTCGACGAATAGTCAGACGGAACAGCTCTTTTCTTTCTTAAATTTGTGATTCTGAGATCATCAGAATCAACATTGTCTTGTTCAACAACTGCAAGAGTTCCCTGCAAGCTCAAAGCATAGAACTTTTCTTCAAACCATATGCCATTACTAAATTGCAGAAATTTACCTCTTCCATGAGGATCAACAATGTTGCTATCCATAAAAATCCAATCTTTTGCTTCACCATTAAATATTCGACTGAAAGCCAAAGCTGGGCTACTGATTCCTGTCAAAACAATCACATATTTGCGTATATAATATGAAACACTGTCCCGTGATGCTAAATAGCACACTTCTCCATCAATTAGATCTCGTATTATATGAGGAACCACCAGTAGCGACCAAGTTTTTCCAGGCTTGGCAACATCCAAGAACATTGATTGTATGTTTTTCCATTAATTTTCTAGGTTGATTTTATTATGTTTTCTTAGAATATTTATTTGTTTAGGTTGATTTTTATTTGTTTAGTTTATATTTTTATTTGTGTGGTGTAGGTTTGGGATGTCAAATGGTGTGTAAAGGCATGATTTGGGAGCATTTTGAAGGATTGTTGCTGTTGCCGTCGCAGGGGATGTGTTGCCGTTGCAGCAGAAGACGCATCAAGGAAGAGCTTACTGCTGCCATCGCAGCAGAGAGACGAAGCCAAGCAGCCCTCATTCTGCTGCGGTCGCAGCGAACCTGAAACTAATATTTTTCACGTGTTTTGACGCCGTATTTTGGAGGATTTTATGATCTTTTGAGTGGGGATTATATATAGATCATTTTCAGAGCATTTGAGAAGAGGGGATCAATTTAAAACACCACAAGAACCCTAGAGGGAAAGGAGGCACGTAGAAGAGTAGATTGAAGACTCTTGAAAACTAGTTTTTATTCTCTCTTCTTTATACTTTGTAACTCAGGCAATTTACCTATTTGTGGTAAAAATTTGTCAAAATTCTCATATTATGGTACTTTTTGAAATAATTTCAAGTTTTATGGTAGTTTCTCAAATATATTCTCAATATATGGTACTTTTGACTGAGGTGGAGGGGAGAGAATTTTTTTACAAGTATTTCGCCAGTAGCACTGGCGAAATGAGTTTGATTTTTTTTTTTTTTGCTCTTGTACCTTTCGCCAGTACAACTGGCAAAATGTACAAGTTAATTAAAAAAAATTAATTTTAATCACGTAAAAATTTAACCATCCAACCAAATAAAACAAAACTGAATATACGTGCACATTCCCCTCATCCTACCGGTTAAAATGACTAAAACAAATAAAATTTTAGAGTACAAGAACAAAATTCGATATACAGTAAATTTTTTAAAAAATTTTACATGCAAACCCATTTATTTTTATTATTATTAACTTTAATCACGTAAAAATTTAACCATCCGACCAAATAAAATAAAACCGAATATAAGAGCACGTTCCCCTCATCCTACCGGTTAAAATGACTAAAATAAATAAAATTTTGGAATACAGGAAAAAAATTCGATATATAGTAATTTTTTAAAATATTTTACATGCAAACCATTTATTTTTATTATTATTAACTTTAATCACGTAAAAATTTAACTATCCGACCAAATAAAATAAAACTAAATATACGAGCACGTTCTCCTCATTCTACCAGTCAAAATGACTAAAATAAATAAAATTTTAGAGTGCAGGAACAAAATTCAATATACAGTAATTTTTTAAAAATTTTATATGCAAACCCATTTCTTTTTATTATTATTAACTTTAATCACGTAAAAATTTAACCATCCAACCAAATAAAATAAAACAGAAAATACAAATACATTCCCCTCATCCTACCGGTCAAAATTACTAAAATAAATAAAATTTTAGACTACAGGAATAAAATTCGATATACAGTAATTTTTTAAAAATTTTACATGCAAACCCATATAATAACTTTAATCACGTAAAAATTTAACCATCCAACCAAATAAAACAAAACTGAATATACAAACACGTTCCCCTTATCCTACCGGTCAAAATGACTAAAATAAATAAAATTTTAGAATACAGGAACAAAATTCGATATTAAGTAATTTTTTAAAAACTTTACATGCAAACCCATTTATTTTATTATTATTAACTTTAATCATGTAAAAATTTAACCATCCGACCAAATAAAATAAAACCAAATATACAAGCACGTTTCCCTCATCCTACTGATCAAAATGACTACAGGAACAAAATTCGATATACAGTAATTTTTAAAAAAATTTTACATGCAAACCATTTATTTTTATTATTATTAACTTTAATCACGTAAAAATTTAACCATCCGACCAAATAAGATAAAACCGAATATACGAACACGTTTCCTTCATCCTACCGGTCAAAATGACTAAAATAAATAAAATTTTGAAGTACAGGAAAAAAAATTGAAATACAATAATTTTTAAAAAAATTTTACATGAAAACCATTTATTTTTATTATTATTAACTTTAATCACGTTAAA
This sequence comes from Mallotus repandus, assembly GCA_949671775.1. NCBI lineage: Eukaryota > Viridiplantae > Streptophyta > Magnoliopsida > Malpighiales > Euphorbiaceae > Mallotus > Mallotus repandus. The sequence goes on from CATIWM010661483.1 coordinate 10,007, forward strand.
ATTTAACCATCCAACCAAATAAAATAAAACAGAATATACGAGCACGTTCCCCTCATCCTACCGGTCAAAATAACTAAAATAAATAAAATTTTAGAGTAAAGGAACAAAAATCGATATACAGTAAATTTTTAAAAAAAATTTACATGCAAACCATTTATTTTTATTATTATTAACTTTAATCACGTAAAAATTTAACCATCCGGCCAAATAAAATAAAACCGAATATACGAGCACGTTCCCCTCATCATACCGATCAAAATAACTAAAATAAATAAAATTTTGGAGTACAAGAACAAAATTTAATATACAATAATTTTTTAAAAAATTTTACATGCAAACCATTTATTTTTATTATTATTAACTTTAATCGCGTAAAAATTTAACCATCCGACCAAATAAAATAAAACCAAATATACGAGCACGTTCCCCTCATCCTATCAGTCAAAATGACTAAAATAAATAAAATTTTGGAGTACAGAAAAAAATTCGATATACATTAATTTTATAAAAAATTTTACATGCAAACCATTTATTTTTATTATTATTAACTTTAATCACGTAAAAATTTAACCATCTGACCAAATAAAATAAAACTGAATATACGAGCACGTTCCCCTTATCCTACCGGTCAAAATAACTAAAATAAATAAAATTTTGGAGTACAGGAACAAAATTAGATATCCAGTAATTTTTTAAAAAATTTTACATGCAAACCATTTATTTTTATTATTATTAACTTTAATCATGTAAAAATTTAACCATCCAACCAAATAAAATAAAACTGAATATATGAGCACGTTCCCCTCATCCTACCTGTCAAAATGACTAAAATAAATAAAATTTTAGAGTACAGGAATAAAATTTGATATACAGTAATTTTTTAAAAAATTTTGCAATTATGTATGATGTGTGTGCATGAGGTATTTCGCCAGTAAGACTGGCAAAATGCCTCTTTTTTTTTTTTAGTTAAACCCCATTTCGCCAGTAAGGTGGTTAAATTTTTTTTTTTACATTTCGCCGGTAAGACTGGCAAAATGATTGTGTGAATTTTTGTCCCCTTGCAATTTCGCCGTTTTAAATGGCAAAATGAATTATTTTAAGTAAAAATAGAAAAAAAGTACCATAAAAATAAAAAAATTTTAAAAAGTACCACAAATTTGAAATTTATGAAATTTTTTACCATAAAAAGGTAAATAGTTTGGTTTTAACTTGTGTTTATTTTGGATTGAATATTAATATGTTTAGCTAGGTTTTTCATTTGTCGGGAATTTATTTCTAAACATGAATTGAGTTTATTTCATTAATTTAATCATTGATTTATTACATATTGTGTTCTTAATTTTAATTATGTTGATGTTTGATCACCATTAACTTATCTAAGGGAAGGATTAAAGGTTGAGAAATCTTAATCCTTGTAGCCTCAAGAATATAAATTTCATTCTATTAATTAGTGGAGACTCAGTTAATAGTGAAATCCTAGATTAGGTGAATTTATGAATTCTTGTTTTTGATTTTAGGATTCTTAAACTTTAATGAGAATTGGGTTTGGATTCTAAATTGAAATTGAGAATTAATTTAATTAACTCTTGAGAAAGATTAATTAAGGCTTGGAAAACCAAAGGTGTGCAAAATCAATTGATTAATTATTTAAATGGCTCAATGATTGTAAAGAAATAATTCCTAACAAAGTCTCTACGCATATAATTGTCTTTTTATTTATTTCATTGTTTTATTTCTTTATTATTAATTTTGATTGTCTGAATTTTAATTAGATTAATTTACAAAAATTTATCATTAGCCTTAAACAATAAGAAACTAGTGAATAGGTGGCTAGATTCAAATTCTCTGTGGGAAGATAATTTTTTATACTACTTGTTGACACCGTATACTTGCGGTTTTTAGTCAACAAACATCAGGCTTGTCATCAGCAACTTCATGATCGGAGGCAAGTTGAAGCCATGGACGCTGTGTAGAATTTGATTTACACTTGTCTGCTCTCCATAACTTGGTCAGGCCCCTGCAGCCAAAGATTGCTCCCTTAGCAATGGCTGCTTATCTATTTGGTTGAGAAGTTGGTCTGGAAGATCTGCCCATCGATATCGACGGCTGGGTTCTTCTTTGTTATTCTTGTTCTTCTTCTTCTTTAGCTTAATCCGTCCGACCATGGCTGCCAAGAAGATGAACAGTTTTTTTTTTTTTTCTGATTGTAAGGTTCATGACTTGCGAACTGATATATTTAAGCATATTAGCAAGCATGGCTCCAAGGCTTTGTTTGAACAAACTTGAGCGACACCTTTTTTTTTTTTGCTCATTATAAAATATTCACTAATATTAACTAATTACTGAAATATAAATTCTATCATATGAAAAAAACATAATTCTCATTTTAGAAGAAGAAATAAATAAATATGCATACATATATATATATATATATACTTTTACTATATTATTAAAATTGAACTATTAGATATAAGATTTTTCTTTTTCATAACCAATACCTATTTAAAATGCACGCGAATTTCAACTGGTAGACATTTTTTCATATCAGAAATTTTCATGTGTTGTAAAGTTTTAAAAATTTCTTAAAAATATTCTAATACTGTTTCTATAAATATGAAAAATTTTAAAATTTATTTTTAACTTGGAAATTACTTTTGTAAGAAAGAAAATAAAGTTAAAAGGAATTCCTATTTTTGTTAACTGAAAAGTAATTTATAATTATAACATTAATTAATAATTTTTATTTCTAAAATTTATATTTATATATTTTTAATATTTATTTATATTTTCACTTTAGAAAATGATAATGAGAACATTGAAAATCAGAGTACTAATTAGGTAGAAAATTTTATAAATTGATATATAAAATTGGTGATGAACATTATGAATGAAATGAAATGTTTTTCATGTTATAAATTAATACATAAGGTTTTCATTTTTTCTGTGTATTTTAGAATTATTTTTAGTGATAATGAATATTAGTAACCATGGAAAGTAGATTTTGGATTGAACCTAATTTTTATTTATAAATTGATTTCTATAATTTTTATAATTAATTATAAATTGATTTTTATTTTTTTTATATTTATAAATTAACCTTTATATTTTTAATATTTATAAATTGACTTTAACGTCTTATTTTTTGTATTTTTAAAAAAAATTCTTTTTGGTATTTATTTCTCCATTTCCATGCCTATGCTACATAGATTTCAATCACAAAATTGTCATAACCAATTCAAAATACAAATTGAAATACATTATTTTAATTTATTTATTTATTTTGGACAATATTTCATATTAATTGTTAGTATTAACGAGAGAGTTGTTAGTATTAACAAGAGAGTTTAACTATCAATGTGGATAAATTCTGTTAAGGTGTGTGTACCGAAACTCCTCACACCGCTAGGCCTTGCCATCCAGGAAGTACCTGTACAACTTGTAACTTATTTAATGATCCCACAAAAATTTGGCGATGAGGAAGTAATTAAGTGATATATTTTTAAAATATAATTATGATCTCTAATTTAAAAAGAAAGGCTATTTCTATTGTACATTGGATTTATATTTAGATCATGTAGCTTTTGGACTACTACATGAAGTGGTTAATTTATAACACCACAAGGAAAGAAGAGAGAAAGGGGAGGAGGGGGCTCAATAGAATGTTTACATTTTTTGCCACTTGTGCAGGACGATAATTAAATTATATGACCTCTCTATTAATAATAAAAATAATAAGATAAAAAAATTTAATTTTCTTACTAGAAATTAGCATAAATTAACGTTTTAGCTCAATTTTAGCAAAAAGAAATTAATTTTCCATTTTAATATATAATTTTCACTTTTTAACTTAGATTTGTTTTAATCAAATCAAGATATCATCTAGCAAATATATTAGTGCCCAATTTTAGAATTAGCCTCCATTAGACTGGGCTACAAGTTTAATCTTGTTTGTTAATGCATTTCATTTAAGATTTAAAAAGCATAAAATGCTAAAAATATTAAAAATAGGCTTTGCTTTGTTTTCTTCTTAATTTAAGATGGTAAAGGCAATGATTAACACTTAACATGTTAATGCTTTGAAGGGAATTAATGTCACTAAACTACTTAACCTTAAACTTTGCATTTTTCAGCAAAATAGCCTTAAAACTAAGGAGCACAACTTATATATCAAAATATGCTATATTTTTATAAAGAAAACTAAATTTAAAAGGCATCAATCAAACATCCCTATCATTTTTAACATAAAAATTAATTATTATTCTACTGGTGCTTCTTCAATCCAAATTGAGGATTTGGAACCACTGATACATTCAGGAGTAATGGTGGCTGTTTCCATATAATATACCCACCAACTGTCAGAACTACTGCCTTGCGTAAAACTGATGCAATTTCCTCTACAACCAACTCTGCTTGCAGAGACAGAGATACTACAATCAGCACCCAGAAACAATGTCACATCCCCAAGGCTATCTCTCTTACTCCATGTAAGTTTATCAGTTTCAACATGGTAAACTTCCACAGAATCCACCTTATGAATTGAGCTTCTCGATATGAGGAACACTAGCAAAATCTTCCCCTCTGATTCAATCAAATATTCTTTGACATGCTTCGCCGACGACAAATCAGATGGAACCGCTCTTTTCTTGCTTAAATTTGTGATTCTGAGATCATTAGAATCAACATCGTCTTGTTCAATAACTGCAAGAGTTCCCTGCAAGCTCAAAGCATAGAACTTTTCTTCAAACCAGATCCCATTACTAAGTTGCAGAAAATTATTACCTCTTCCATGAGGATCAACAATGTTGCTATCCTTAAAAATCCAATCTTTTGTTTCACCATTCAATATTCGACCAAAAGCGAAAGCTGGGCTGCTGATTCCTGTCAAAACAATCACATATCTGAATTTAGAAGATGAAGATGAAGCACCATAGATGAACGGATAATTGGTGTCCCATGGTGCTAAAATGGACACTCCTCCACTGATTAGATTTTTTATTACAAAAGGAAACCAGTAGTAGCGTAAAAGCAATAGCCAGCCTCGGCAACATCCGAGAGCAGGAGATCTTTGAGAAGGCTTGTTCTTAGGGTCAGCAACTTCATGATCGAAGGTAAGTTGAAGCCATGGAAGCTGTGTAGAATTAGATATACACTTGTCCACTCTCCATGACTTGGTCACGCCCCTGCCAAAGGTTGATCGATATAGCAATGGCTGCTTTTTTATTTGGCAGATAAGTTGCTCTGGAAGATCTGGCCATGGATATCGACGACTGGATTGTTTATTATTCTTATTCTTCTTATTCTTCTTTAGCTTGATTCTTGCTGCCATAGCTGCCAAGAAGAAGAAAAGGTGTTTTTTTGATTGTTTGTAAGGTTCATGACCTGAAAACTGATATTTAAGCATCAATAGCAACCGTAGCTTTCAAGCCTACTGTGATTTGGGATTTGCTTGACTACATCGGGTGTATAGTATATTTTACGGTTGTTTTACACTTAACCAATAAAAATACGACATTTGTCTTTATTATATATATTCAACCATGAGATGTATTAATAATATTACCATTTGATTGAGCAACTTGGGCAACACGTTTTTTTTTTAAAGATGAAATTTAATGATTGAAGAAAAAATAAATTTTCCCACTAAAAATTAGAATAAATTAACTTTTTTAGCTCAATTTAACGCAAAATTTTTATTTTTTAGGCAGTTTAACATAAAACTTTCACTTTTTGTCTTAGTTTTTTAAAATTTTTCTTTAATAAAATCAACATATTATGTTAAAAATATATAAAAACAGTATTTATATATTTTTAAAATAAAAATGATTATTATTTTAAATAATAATTTAAGTTAGAATTAAAAGAAAAAGTATATATGATCCACATATAATGCATTATATTTCTCTCAAAAATGCATTAGATATTTATTTATTTATTATTTCAAATTAAAAATAATTTTATATTCAAAATATGTTTTGTTAAGTGATGTGTGCTGATTTAATCCCAAAAAAAAAAAATTTTTGTTAAATTGGGCCAAAAATATAAAACTTAATAAAATAACCATTTCAAATATTTTAAAAAAAGAGGAAACAAATGATTTTGAAAATGAAAAAAGTAACATAGTAAGAGTAAAATAGTAAAATTAGTCATTACACAACATTTTCCACCATTTTCTCTCTCATTTTCTCTCCAATTTGGAAAAACAATTTGTGGAGGAAAAAAAAACTCACTTTCCATCCTCTTTCCATTTTCCTCACCTATTCCAAATAAGGTAAAGTGGAATTCCTCCTTTATTTTTCTCACTCATTTTCCATCCTCCCCCTTTTCTCCCATTCCAAACATAGCCTAAATAAAAATTTAATGAACAAATTGAGTTTTCATCATTTAATGATAAAAGCAAATCACTTGATATTTTTAAGATGCTTCCTACAACTGTATATAATCTTTATTTTTTTAACTACTAGTTTTTTACTTACGTGCAATGCACGTGGTTAAAATATTTATTAGATATATAATTTATTTTAATTTTGATGTTGTAAAATGTACAAGTTATTATAATACAAATAGAAAAATTGTTAATGCTAAATAATATGCATTACTAATAATAATTATATAGATACATATTACAATTTAGGAGTAATAAAAATGAATACTAATATAAAGAAAAATTATTTAAAAATTATCAAGTATTTCTAATAGTAATAGTATTAAATAGTATGTATGAAAATATTAAATATACAACATAAATATAGAATAATATAAAAATTAATTTTGTATTTGGAAGAGTAATATTATTTTATCTATAATATAATTAAAATAAACTTATAAATTTATAAAAAATATTATTTGTTCTAAAATACATTAAAATTAAAATTAAAATATTTAAATTATATGAAATTTAAAAAATTAATAGAATCAATTTTTTTTATTTTATTAATAAAATATTAACTTCAAAATTTTTTAAAAATTAAATTAACACTATTTTTATTAATATATAAAAGAAGTATAACCTCCCAAATTATAAAAAAAAAAAAACCACTAACAACTTAATACAAGCCCAACATAGAAATTATTCCATTTCATCCCAGAGTAGAGTGTAGACACTAGAAATGGTGCCTATTTTACATTCCCTAGCCTGCTCTGCCTAATCCATGTGAGATTGGCAGCATCAAGCTGGTAAACTTCTACATAATCAACCCTGTGAATTGAATTTCTCGATATGAACAAAACTAACAAAATCTTCCCTTCTGATTCCACCAAAAAATTCTCTGAAATGAATCAATGAGACAGAAGGAACAGCTCTTCTGCTACCCAATGCTGTAATTCTGATATCAGAATTAATGCATTCTATAACTGCAAGAGTTCCTTGCAGACTTAACGCGTAAAACCTTTTTACTGAACCAAATACCATTAGTGAATCGCAAAAGATGGCCTTGTTGATTCAGATTACAATAATGAGGATCAACAAAAG
>CATIWM010661542.1:0-10715 GCA_949671775.1 Mallotus repandus
TAAAATAAATAATATTTATTTAAAATATGCTCATAAAAATAAAATAATTAAATTCATGAAATTCTCAAAAATTAATAAAATCATGAAATGAAAGAATTGGCTCGATCTAAGACACAACTCATCTAAAACTAGAATTTCAACACAGGCCGATGTCACGCTTTACGAGAAATCTACTAAAAATTTGGCAGAATCTCCTCTGTAAAAAAGACATCTCTCGACTTAAAGTAGAGCCAGTCCTGCACGAAAACACACTTCAAATATTCTCAAATCACCAAATCTCAGGTTGGGCCCTCGAACTACACTAAATGCCCAACCGAGAACCAATTTCACAATAATTAATAAAATAATATAATTTTCAATAAATTACCAAAAATCATAAAATCTCATTTAAATACCATAATTTAATTTATTTCCACAAATAAACATAAACTATATTTATTTTCAAATAAATAGTAAAATTCTAGCTTATACTTAAATTTTCGTTATTAAACATATAAAATTCAAATCTTACAATTAAATTAACATTCATCACAAATAACCACTTAAATTACTTAAATACATTATAAAGTTAGCAAATAACTCATTTAGGCTTAAAATAATAAATAAACTTATTTTTCATATATTTTTCCAAAAATTACTGATAATTAACTAAAAATAGAAAATAATTCATAAATTTTTTTTTATACTATTTATTACTCAAATACTATCTAAAACATATTAATTAACAATAATTTCAACTAAAATATAAAATTCACTAATTTTTCCAAAAATTCATTTTTCACATAAACATTCAAAAATTTATAATAAAAATTATATACATAATTTTACAAAATTTTCTTCACAAACACTACTCCAAATAATATATAGTATTTATTAAAATTATTAAAATTTTTGGTCTCGGAATAGTAACCCGAACCAAAATTTCCAAAAATTAAAAATAAATCCAAAAATTATAGAAAAATTATTTTTGCCTAACATTCAATCTCTACATCAACTTTGATACTCAACATTTAACCTAAAACTGACTTAATAAATCAAAAATTAACAAAAACACAAAAATACATTTACCTCATTTTCAGTCGATCCGGAAGGAGATCGAAGAAACCGGTGGTAGATTAGAGAAGCTTGGAAGGAGAGGAATCCAACGACATTGGAATCGCAGTCAATTGACATCGAAATCGACGTCAGGCGACTACTGCAACTTCCAGCCGAAAACGAATCGAGAACAGGAAAGGAAGGAACGGCGGCGCAGGGTGGCTGTTGGCTGGGCGGCGAGATGGGAGTGGTCGCACGGTGGTGGTGAGCAGCGGCAGCGAGGCAATGGGCAGCGGTGGTTAGTCTGCTCCGGCAGAGAAAGAAGAAGAAGAAGAAGAAGAAGAAGAAGAGAAAAAAAAAGGGAAGGAAAAAAATGTGTCCCGAAAAATTTTTTATGTTCTCTTTTTTTTTTAAATAATAATATTAATAATAAAATACTAATATAAAAATTAAATTAATTCTCTCAACCTTAAAAATATACACAATAAAATACAAAATAATACTTAGTTAAGAATTTATTAAAATAAAATTTACACTCTTTTATAAAAATAAAAATAAAATAATTCTCATCACCACAAATTCAAATTTAATTTCACTAAATAATAATTTCAATATTAATAAAATATTTATTAACACTGTAAGTCTCAAAAAAAATATATTTTATAATTTTAAAAATAATTCTGGTGTTTACAAATGTTGTCAGAATTGACCCTCATGAGCTGCTCAAGATCGTGAGGGTGGCTCGTGAGCGTGTCTAATTTTGCTCACTCTTGGTTGCTGTCAAGAACGACGCTCATAATTTGAATAGTGCTCGTGAGCATTGCTAGTGACCGTAGGGATCAGCTCGTGAGGCGCTCGTGAGGGGACACCTGTAAGTCCAAAAATTGAGTGTTTTTGGCTTCCAATTGCTCTGGATACTTTAGGTATACTTTTGGGATAATATACTTCAACCAAATACAGTATGAAGACAGTATTTCGTATTTCGGATATGAACGAGTATTCTTGATAAAAAATTAAGTTCCCACACACTTGAATGAAATCATTTGTAACTTAAATGAATTGTCAAAGATCAAAATTAGGAGTTTGATCATGAAAATGGTTAACATCTAAGCTTAAAAGTAATGTAATTTATTATATAATTATAATATTAAGGGGCTATAAGGAAATAGTAATTTAATATGAAATAAATATAAAGTATAAAGAAAAATAGGTATGCATAAATATTATGTACAAAATTTAAAATTATTAAGTAAACTAGGTAAATAAATAAAAAGTGTAAATTGTATTAAAGAAAGTAAACATTTATAATTGAATGAAATATAAATATAAAAAAATGAAAATAATTGAATAATTAAATTAATATAATAGATAGTTGGTAGAGTGATAGCGCATAGTTTTGGTTTGAAAAAACTAATGTTATTTGTTTAGATATTGAGTTGAATTTTAAGTGTCTAGGTAATCATATATAAACTATAAAATAAGTAGAAATTGAGTGAAAATAGCCAAATAGTAATTTAATAAAAAACTTATTAATTAAAATAGAGAAATAACATTAGATAAATAAAAAATTATTCAGCAAAATAGGTCAATAAATACAAAGGATGAAGTGTAAAAAGTAACTAATTATAATTGAATTAAATATAAATATTAGTATTAAATGAAAATAATTGAATAATTAAGTTAACATAATAGTTATTATTGAATAAATAAGTAACCCTAAAACTATGTAGTCATTTTGAAACAATGTAGTTTCATTTTGAAACTAGTAGTTTCATAGTTATAATGCATAGTTTAAGTTAGACATAGATATTGTTATATTAGTAGATGTTGAGTTGAAACTTAAGTTTGTAGGTAATATAATATAAAAAATTACATAAGTATAAAATTGAGTGGAAATAGGCAAAAAGTAATTAAATATTATCTATACAAAAATTATTAAGTAAAATAGGTAAAAAATATATATAACTAAATATAAAGCATAAAGTGTAATAAAAAAACTATATATTTATAAATGAATTTAAAATAAATATTAGTATTAAATGAAAATAATTGGATAAGTATTTTAATATAATAGTTAGTGTAGTGTTTTGACACATAAAAAGGAGCGAAAATGTAGTGTTTTGGAGGGAAAATGACATTAGTTTTGGAAGGAAAAAGTATTACTATTGTAGAAAAAAGTGGGGTAATTTTGGAGGGAAAAGTGAAAATTTAATTTGGTGTGAAATATGAATTTTTAATTTTGGTTGTCATATTGAAATGGATAACTGGACATTAATAATATCTAGTAAAAAAATCATAATATTTGTCATTAAAAATGTTTATAATAAAAAGAAAATTGTAAACACCTGAATTTTTTTTAATTATAAAATATATTTATGAGACTTGCAGTGTTAATAAATATTTTACGAATATTAAGATTTTTATTTAGTGGAATTAAATTGATGTTAAAAATCTATGGCTAATAAAAATTTTAATTAAAGTTTAGAGTATATATATAATTGAAATATTTAGTGTGAGTGGGTGTAATTATATATAGTAGATATCTTTAATATATATATATGTGTGTGTGTGTGTGTGTTTGTACTTTTAAGTAAATATTATTTTAATATTATTTATTTTAATTTATTTAAGTTTTGTCTCATATGTTTAAAAAAAAACACCAAAATCGTGAAGTGGCAATATACTGCCACTTCCTACTCCTTTTTTCCCCATCACCATTTTCTTCTTTCTTTCATCCTCACGCCAACCACTGCCATTACCGACTGTCACTGCGTCGGTCACCATTCGACGCCGGACAGCTACAGGCGAAGGCACCGGCCTCTTCTTCCTTCAGCAAGCTTCTCTTCTCCCTCTCTCCTTCACTTTTTTTTTTCCGGTTGGCAGAGGTGGATTCAAGCCACCGTCGCCGGCTCCGGCAAGCTTAGGCCTCAACTCCTGTACCAAAAGCTTCATCTCGAAGAGGGCTATTCAATTCCTTAATTTGTTTAAGGAATTAACTCCAGTAAGCCTCTCAAAATTTAATTTTTAGATTATGTATTCTTGGGTAAAATCATTGGTTTGAGCTTCAATATGATTTTATTAGGTGTTGGTGCTTTAGTACTATTTGTTGTAGAGGTTATGAGCTACCTTTTGATAATTTTTATTTATTTTTCTGAAATTGTTTTGAAATTTGTACTATTTCCAGTGATCGGAGTTACTTTTCTAGTACCATTCTAGTATCGGGATGAATATATTTTTAATAAATTCTACTAATTTTTTTGAGAAATTTTTGTGAAGAAAGTTTATTAAAATTATGCATAAAATTTTTATTATAAATTTTTGAAAGTTTATGTGAAAAATGAATGTTTGGAAAATTTAGTGAAATTTATATTTTAGTGGAAATTATTCTTAATTAATGTGCTTTAGACTGTATTTGAGTAATAAATGGTATAAAAAAGATTTTTCTGAATTATTTCCTATTTTTAGTTAATTATTACTAATTTTCAAAAAATATATGAATAATGAGTTTAATTATTATTTTAAGCTTAATTGAGTTATTTTCTTATATTTTATTGTGAAAATAATTTGAATTGTGGTATTTAAATGAGATTTTATGGTTTTTGAAAAATTATATTATTTTATTGATTGTTGTGAATTTGGAACTCGGTCGGAATTGTGTGTAGTTTGGGAGTCCGACCTGAGTGTGGTTCTGTGTAGTGTATTCGAAGTGTGTTTTCGTGCAAGGTCGACTCTATTTTTAGTAGAGGGTTGTCTGTTTTACAAGGGAGACTTTGCCAAATTTTTGGTAGATTTCTCGTAAAACGTGACATCGGCCTATGTCGAAATTCTGAGTCTGCTTAGCATTGTGTCTTAGATCGAGTCAATTCCTTCGTTCCATGATTTTATAAATTTTTGAGAATTTCATGAATTTAATTATTTTATTTTACAAGCATATTTTAAATAAATATTATTTATTTTAGAGAACTTCGGGGTACGAGCTGTAGCACCAGGGCAGCAGAGAACGCATCGCGCGACATGCTTAATTTGTGAGTTAATTTTATGGGATGTGTGTTGTGTGTGTTTCAATATATTTTTCTAGCAATTAAAGATAAAGCATGTTTAAAAGAAAAATTATCAGATATGATTTATTTATTGATTTAATTGTTATTTATTCATTATTTAAAAATTTAATGATTTATTTATTTATTTGATTTAATTACTTATAATCCAAATTAATTTGCAGATAATGGTAGAACGTGCTACCTCGTGGGTATCACTAGGACCACGTAATATCTTAATATATGATTAATAAAATGGTTAGAGCTCGGTGGAGTTAGTGCTCTCGGGCCGGTAAAAGAAAAAAAAAAGAGATGTAACTTGGTTCATGCATTGCTCTCGGGACATCCAATATGGAATAAGTGAAATGACTGTGGCAATAACTCGATTGATGCATTGCTCTTGGGACGGCAGTCACTTGAATTAAAGAGAGCCGAAAGGCTAGTAGAATAATGGTTTAGGTGTTCTACTAGGTTTTCCACCTAAATAAAAATTTTAAATATTTTATACGAGAATTTCATATTGAATTGATTTAAAAAGTTTTAAAGAGACTTTATATAAATATAATTGAGAAAAGTAAATGATTTTAATAATTACACTTATTTTATTTTATACTGTTTTAAAAAGGGTTTAATAAATGGTTTTTAAAATCAGCATGCATTTTATAAAATTGATTCACTCAATGAGGTCTAATTCCCCTCAACTTATTTTTTTAGGACCTCACAGTCTGTCTTCTAGTATTCCTACTTTGCACCGAGTTTGTTCTTCACTGACTGCATTATGTATGTTACTTTAATTTTGTATTGTGTAACTAAAATTCTAGACACCGCAGTAGTTAAATTTCAAATATGTATTATCAGTATTATGATTGTACCTGACTTTTAAATATTGTATTTAAAAGAAAATTGTTTTATGCTTTTTTTTATTATTGTGCTTTTGTTATGATTTATTGTTAAGTGTATTGTTTTTATTTCGCAAAAAAAAAATTTAAGGCTTGCTACAGGTTTCAGTTACTTTATGTATCCCCATTCCCTATTGCCAGTCACGTACCTTTGGTTCGAGTCATGACATTTTATATCTGTTACAAATTCAGCTCCAAATGGAAAGGTGATCTTGGAGATCGTGAAGGACAGATTGTTTAATAAAAAATCCAGACGAAAGAAAAATGGTGAAATGTCTGAAGTTCTTGTGTCAGAAAAATAAAAACGACATGGAAGAAATAAAAGCAGACCTCATCAGAATCTACAAAGGGGCCGATTAAAATCTTGGTCAAGGAAAAATATCACTTGCCATAATTGTGGCAAGTTTGGACATTTCAAAAGGGAGTGCAGAATATGGAAAGCTGAGTAATCAAGGAATCAATTAGCAGAAGCTCCACAAGCAAACACTATAATAGCAGGAGACAGAGTTGAAGTTGTCCTAGATGACAAAATCATCAATCTCACATATCAAGATCAAACCTGGGTGGTTTACTCAGGTGCCTCCTTCTATGTCACTTCAAAGAAGGATATTTTCTCATCCTATGTTACTGGAGATTTTGGCTTGGTACGGATGGGAAATGATAGAGCATCCAAAATTATCGGTATGGGAGATGTTTATTTGAAAACCAACACTAGATGTGAATTACTCCTTAAAGATGTGTGTCATGTTTCAAACATCAGGCTGAATTTAATCTCCATCAGAAAGCTTGATGATGAAGGCTACGAAAGTTATTTTGGTAAACAAAGGTGGAAGCTCACTAAAGGCACTCTAGTGATGGCTAAAGGAAAGAAAATCAACTCCCTCTACGTAATAGAAGTAAAGCTATGAAAAAACTTGATAAATGTAATGGAGAAAGAAATTCCAATCGAGTTATAGCATAAACGACTCGGCCATATGAGTGAGAAAGGAATCCAGAGGCGAGCAAGGCAAGATCTCTTACCTAGGATTAAAGGTGTACATCTACAGAACTGTGTTGATTGTATTCATGGAAAATAATACAGAGTTGCATTCTTGAGTACCATACCATCAAGAAAATAAAATGTTCTTGATTCGGTACATACTAATGTGTGCACAATGCAAACCAAAAGTCTTAGCAATGCCTTGTATTTTGTAACATTCATTGATGATTGCTCTAGAAAACTGCGGGCATTTGGTCTAAAATTGAAAGACCAAGTGCTAGAAGTCTTTAAGGAACTTCACACAAAGGTGGAAAGAGAAACTGGAAGACAACTGAAGTGTGTTCATGTAGACAATGGTGGTGAATACAGAGGTCCATTTGAAGAATACTGTAGAAAATTTTGTATCAGGCTTGAGAAGATGGTACCAAAAACACCCAAGCATAATGGTGTTGCGAAAAGGATGAACAGAACAATTTATGAAAGAATTAGACGTATGCTTTCAAATGAAAAATTACCAAACTCCTTTTGGGGAGAGGTAATGAGAACTGCAGTTGATCTAATCAACCTGTCACCTTCAGTTCCACTCAATGGTGACATAACACAAAGAGTATGAACTAGAAAGGATATTTCTTATGAGCATTTGAAAGTGTTCGATTGTAGAGCCTTTATTCATATTTCACGAGATGAAAGAACCAAGCTTGATGGAAAATTCAAGGAATGTATATTTTTGGGTTATGCTCATGAAGAATTTGGCTACAGACTCTAGGATCTTATTGACAAGAAGATTATCAGAAGCAGAGATGTTATCTTTTTTGAAGATTAAACCATTAAAAATATCAAGAAAAAAGTGGAGACCAAGTAAACAGAAGAATATCTAGTGAATCTAGAACCAGTTCCTCTACCTGCTAGTCAAAATTGAGGGGGAGCCTTACCAGAAGGTAATAAATGGGGAGCTAGTGATGATGATGCTAATGAACCTCCCGTTGTACAACCTAATTCGAGGAGATCAGCTAGAGGTTGAGTAGAAAGCCGCAGATACCCGACACTTACTGAAAGAGAAGAACCATAATGCTATGAAGAAGCTATTTTCAAAAAACACAAAGAAAAATGTGTTGAAGCTATGCAAGAGGAGATGAAATCCTTAAAAGACAATAATACCTTTGAATTGGTGCAACTTCCTAAAGGCAAAAGGCACTCAAGAATAAATGAGTGTTTAAATTGAAGCACGAAGAAAGCAACTCGCAGCCAAGGTACAAGGCAAGGCTGCTTATGAAAGGCTTTAGACATAAAAAGGGCATTGATTTTGAAGAAATATTTTCACCAATTGTGAAAATGTCTTCAATCAGAGTAGCACTTAGGTTGGCAGCGAGCATGAACTTGGAGATTGAACAACTTGATGTGAAGACCATATTTCTTCATGGAGATTTGGAGGATGAAATTTACATGCAACAACCAGAAGGATTTAAAGTCAAGGGCAAGGAGAATCTTGTATGTAGATTGAAGAAGAGCCTTTATAGATTAAAAAAGGCTCCAAAATAGTGGTACAGAAAGTTCGAGTCATTCATAGCGAACCATGGCTATATGAAGACAAGCTCTAATCACTGTGTCTTTATGCAGAAATTCTCTAATGATAATTTTATCATTCTCTTACTCTATGTGGATGATATGTTTATTATTGGTCGAGACATTACAAAGATAAAAAATCTCAAAAAGGAGATGAGCAAAACCTTTGCCATGAAATATTTGGGAGCAACTAAACAAATTCTTGGCATGAGAATCCTTCGTGACAGAAAGAATAAAAAGTTGTGGTTATCTCAAGAGAAGTACATTGAAAAGGTGCTAAAGAGATTTAACATGGGCAATTCAAAACCTATCAGCACTCCACTTGCAGGACATTTCAAGTTAAGTTCTAAGCAATGTTCAACAAGTGAGAAAGACAAAGAAGATATGAAGAATGTCCCTTATGCATCAACTGTTGGTAGCTTAATGTATGTTATGGTATGCACAAGGCCAGATATTGCCCATGCGGTTGGAGTAGTTAGCAGATTTCTCTCTAATCCAAGCAAGGAGCACTGACACGTAATTAAATAGATTCTCAGATATCTCAGAGGTGCATCTAAAGTTTGTTTACGCTTTGGTGGTGGTAAACTTGTATTATGTGGATATATAGATGCATATATGGCCGATGATGTCGACACTAGAAAGTCAACCTCCGGGTACTTGATGACATTTGCAGGGAGAGCAGTTTCTTGGAAATCAAAATTGCAAAAATGTCTTGCCTTATTTTCCACTGAAGCTTAGTACATTACTGCTACAGAGGTTGTAAAAGAACTCTTGTGGATGAAGAAATTCCGACAAGAGTTGGGTCTCAATCAAGAAATATTCACTCTCTATTGTGATAGTCAAAGTGCAATCCATCTCAGTAAAAATTTAGCATTTCACTTAAGGTCAAAGCACATTGACGTCTGGTACCACTAGATTTGTGATGCATTGGAGATGAAGATGTTTTCATTGGAGAAAATCCACACAAATATGATGACTAAAGCCTTGACTTCAGAGAAACTAATGTTTTGCTCAGAAAAAAATAGCTTTATTTCTATGCCCCATTTGAGGCGTGAGGGGGAGGCCCCATCTACGAGTGGGGGACAAGATTTGAAGAATAAAAAAAAGGGCATCTGCTTTTGGTACAACACCAATTGAATTTTTTACTATCAAAATGTGGCTATAAATAGCCATTCACTCTACAAGGATTGGTGCAAAGTAGGAGAGCAAGAAAAAGAGTGCTCTGTATGTGTAGAGAGTGTCTGCAAATAATAATGAGAGTGTGCTATGTAAGTGGAGAGCAAAAATTGAGAGCTTTGGGTGAATATTATTTTGAGAGCCAATTTATGAGGGTGTGAAATCACAAATTAAGGGTTGTAATTTGTAATCCCATTATTTTTATAGAGGAGGATTTAACTGGATTAGATCTCGTAGTTTTTCCTTTTATAAGGTTTTCACGTAAAAAATTATTGGTGTCCTGCAATTTATTATTCTTTATTAATTTTATTTACCCATTGATTAGTAAAACCTGTATTAATTGGTAAGACCTGTATTAATTGGCAATCTAAAAATTGGATGTCACTGTTGTGGCTGAGGTACAAGCCTAGCTATCTACCTGTTTGTACCACATCTTCTCCAAGGAAGCAGTTGAAAGCGCAATCTCCATTCCACCAATTAGAAAGTGATAATTTCTTAGTGAAGTTATGTAAGTCTTTGCAACCAGAAATTTGCAGCCTTGACAAAGTCAGAACACAAGAAGCATTTAGCATGTTTGAAGATCTGCCTGCCTGGGTCAAGGTGGACTTTTTTTTCTCTACTGCGTATGCACTTTGATGAACTGAATGAAACAAACTAAAAGATGATACAATTACTCTAGTGGATTGCACGATTTGCATTATCTTTAACCTTATAATGCAACCGTTATAGAAACGCTTTGAGTTGTTTACATGTCAGCTGCTGGTTCTCATGTATGTATTTTACTGTTAAGCTTTTTCTTACTTGCAAATATATTCTAAATGCTGGCAAATGCAGATTTTTGGATTTGCATATCTTAGATGGAATTCCTGAACCAAGTTTCTTGATGGTGCTTTTGGAACTGAGAAACTGATTCTTGGAACAGAAATGGCAGCATTAATTCTTGAAGAAGAGTAGGAGGTGGAAAGGAGGCTTGAAGTTCGTAAGGAAGACATTAATTACAGGAGTTATGGTCAGCACTCTGATTAT
>CATIWM010661595.1:0-37960 GCA_949671775.1 Mallotus repandus
ATTTTTGTTTATTTTTGACTTTTTAATTATTTTTGGTTGTCATGTTTTTATTTTTATTGAATCGGTTTGAAGAAACTTAAAGTGTTATTTGTTATTTTATTGATTATTTTCATAGTTATTTTAGTTATTTCTGGTGCATCAAAACAACCAACATGCTTTTAAAATAAATACTGTAAAATACCGTATTTTTAAAATAAATTCAACTGTATTTTAAAAATCTTTTCCATAAAAAAATCTTTTATTTGTTCGGTTTGCACGAAAAGTACATTATTATACAAAATAGGATAATTTATTAACACCTTTTAAAGTTTGTTTTTATTTGTTAGTTAATCCCTACATTTTAGAAGTTAAATAATATTCTTTCATATTTGATTTTATTAACTATTTTTCTTTCACTAATTTAATATCTCCTCAAATTTATAATAAAAATATTAAATTTGAAGAGAAATTTAGTTAGTTAAAGAAAAAATAATTAATAAAATAAAATTTAATAGAGTATTTAGTTACTGTAAGAAAAAATTAGTTGACTTTTAAAAATATAATTAAAAACGAAGCAGTGACTTTAATCAAATTTAAGGGTATGATCATAATTTAATATAAAAAATAACTTTAGTCCAATAGCACTATGACTATAACCCAGTTGATCACAGCTGGGCTTATGACTAGTGACTGCTATAACTTTAGATCAGCTGGGATTGTGAACAGCAACTGCCGGATGGATTCAAGACCCACTCAGGGCACTTGAAGCTACATAAAACCCAGTGTCCGTGAGGTGGTTGAGGGTAAAAGAGGCTCGCAAAATTACGTGTAGCTCTGGTTCATGCGTGTAACCATAAGATCACCATCTTCCAAAACAATGCTACCATCGTCCCATTCAACCCAACACGTATGCTCCATGCAGAACCTCAACTATACTATAAATAACCCTCTTCACCGCCTCCGTGTACTTAGCCATCAAACACTATTAAATCTATCATAAATGGCAAAGCTCACCTTCCTCTTAGCTAGCTTCATAGCTCTTCTCTTCTTGGCTGATGCTTCCATCTACCAAACAACTGTCACCGTCAACGAGGAGGATGCCAACCCAACTGATGAAAGCTGCGGTGGAGATCTTCAGATGATGCAGAATCTCTGGCCTTGCCGGGATTATGTGAAGCAACGGGTTGGTGGATTTGGCATAAGGCCCGGCTTCAATAGATATCTCAGTCAGTGCTGCAACAATCTCCGAAGGATGCCAGCCCCTTGCCGATGCCAAGGTCTATTGTTAACCATAGGTCGGCAATTTCAGGGATGGGATGCTCGTCAGGCTTACAGAGTGGCTCAGGGCTTGCCAAACAAATGCGGCGTTCCACCACAGAGATGTCCGTTTCCACGACAGTTGGAGCTCTAAAGGAAGGTGGAAAAGTCATGGTAGCACATGATATGTGTATTGTAGTTAATAAAAAATCAATCACCAGCTCTACAAATTTCGGTTGGAGATTAGATGATGATAATAATGACCACCAGCTAGTCGTCATTTCAGAATAAGGACACTATCGTGTTTGGTTAACTTATATAAATGCATGTAATTTCATAACGCCAAAAGAGAAAAAACAAATATCATCTAAATCGGTAATTTAGATCCTATTGCTAACTACAATTCAATGTAAATCTACCACTGAATTAAGGCTGTCATACTATATGCGCCTCTTGTTAGTTTACCTTAAATCCTAGAAAAGAAAGCATGCGATTAGCTCACAATTTTTTACCTGCAGTACAAGTAGCAGGAAATTCCCGGGTAGGACCGGCTTAAGACATCTTTGACTCTAGCCAAAAATTTTTATTTTTTATTTTTTTAAATATATAATAATTAATTAACTATTTTTTGAAATATTAATTATTTTTAATATAAAATGCTATTAAAGTTAACATAATTTAAACCAATTCATGTTAGCATATACTATATTTTATTAATTTTTAACTTAAAAAATAGAAAAATTAATTAAAAGTTGAAAAATTATCTAAAAATTATTCCTTTAAAAATTTGAAAAATAAAAAGATATAACTAAAACATAAAAGAAACATTTAAAAATAATATATTGATATCACTGCAAATATCAATTTTTTTAATTTAAAATTAATCACGTGAAAAAACTTATTTTCTATTAAAACTATATTTTTACTTTATTCGAATATTCTTTCTATCATCAATAAATAAGAATTATTTCACACATTTAATAGTAATTAAAAATAAAAATGTACTCTAACAGACTAACACTACTACAACAATAATGAATTTCGCTATATATATATATATATATATATATTTGGTAAAAATTAAAAAATTAACAAAGAATTGTGGGTCGGTTTATTAATTTTTTATTTTTACCAAACTGCCCCTGGGACAGTCTATTTTTGTTGTTTATTTCTATCAATATAATTCACACCCCTTTGCAGCAGCTCTGAGAGTAAATCATTTCTTATATAGATAGAGTAGTGATACTCTTAGCGGGCTGTTATTATTTTATTATTTTTTTTTCGGAGAAAATTGCTCTTTGTAATCAAAGGAACAATCTCTTTTTGAGCTGTTTTTTTGTCAATGCACATGGCTCCCTTATTTTTTTAATACCCGCTTCTGTCACGGGCTCACGATAGAAATCATTTCTCATAGATATATACGCACACCACATATAGGGCCCTATAGTCATAGGCCTTAATGACCTATGTCTTGAGCAAGGCCAACGTATGTGTTGGGGTCATTTTTCAAAACCTTGATAGGCGATGATGAAAAAGCTAAAATGTCTTATCAGACAATCAATTTGATGAAGAGAATTGATTTTTAAGCCTTTTCAAAATCCACCGAACCACTAAAACCATACCCGATCACCAAATACACCATTTTAAGACCTAACCAAGCACTGATCAAACCTTAACCCTACTCTTTTGGTATTGAGAAAAAGGTTTGAGAAGAATAATTAGAGAGAAGTTCACTCGAGTCATGTCTTCTAAACCAATAAGTACAGTCCTATGTAAGGATTGTTTACAGTCTGTATTCTATAGTTTTCAGTAAGGTTTTGATTCCTTAAGCTTCGGTTTAACCTTTGGAAGCCCTAAGAACAAAAGTAAAATTTTGGTCAACGAGACTTTTCAATGACAGAGCTCCCGAAGTTGAATTTCAGTTTGAAACTGTCTTCTAAAATTTTAATGTGTCAGTGGGTCCCATTTGGCAAAAAGTTAAAATTTTGACATTCGGCGGTTAGACAGGGCCCCACAATTGTCTACCTCTCTTTTATCCTTATCCAAAAAGGGACACTTGTCAAAAAAAGTACTTTCCAAGTTAAGAATCTTCTAAATTTGGAATATAATAGGACAAGTGTCAACCTATGAGAGGCAAAGTATATACTATTACCTAATAACCTTGAATATTCAAGGGAATTTACACTAAATGTCACTAACCTCAAATGCCTATAAATAGAAGCTTTAAGGAAAGCTTTAGGGGCTTTTTTTTACTTCTGAAAATAGGAGATTCTAGCACAAAAATCAAGGAAGGTCTCTCTTCACAAAAAGCCTTAGAAATTGGGGGAAAATTAGGAAATTAAAGGGAAACTATGCCAAATTTCCTTTAGACCTAATTTCTCTCTATTTTCTTCCCAAATTTCTCTCAATAATATCAAAATAAATCACCAAAACCTAAAATCTAACTCCTGCAAATCAATTCCATACAAATCAAAATCAAATCCAGGCTTAAACCCACTTAAAAACACCCTTTTCCCTTTTTGTTCAATTTCAATTCTTTACAATCAATTGGCGTTTCTTGGTGAGTTCTTGCCCAAATTCTGAGGCTAAACACTTTATAAAACATCACTCTCATTGATTCTCATCTTATTTCTAGGGTTTGGGGCATTAAAATTAAGTTTGTAAGGCAAAGGAGTGCAAAATCACACTATTCAGATATGAACAACCTGTTTTGGCCAATGAACAACCAAACCAGTTGTTCATGAATCAAAACTAGTTGTTGGCCTATCTAGACCAGTTGTTGAGGTAGTCAAAACTGGTTAGATGCAAGCAAAACCAGTTGTCCACTCCTCTGCATTCCAGATCATTCTGATGATGGTTTTTAGGGTTCTAGAGGGTATATACTTGCTTGAGCTTGATTCTAACCCTCCCCTAAGATCCTAAGATGATGGAATTGAACCATTTTAACTTATTTTCCTATTTTTAAATGATTTTACATTTAATTTTCCTTTTCGTTCTCAAAACTCTTCTTTGAATGCTTTCAAATGTGATCTTTGATCTTGCTTTGGTTTGATGATTGTGATTGTGTTTGTTGATGTTTGTGTGATTTTTAATTAAATGTTTTATTAATTTTCTTTATTATTTATGGTTAATTTTAGGTCGAATTAATGTTTAAAGTCTTGATTAATGTGTATTGTGCACATATGTTGCTTGATTGTGCTTGATTATGCTAAATTGGACTTTGATTGTTGATTTACTATTGCTGTGACATTATTGGCATAATTTGTGTCTTAATTTAGGGGTTTTTTATAATTTGTGTGTTATTTTGGTTGTGTTTTTCATCTTAGATTATTATTTATGCATTTTGTGACCTTTGTGTTGATTTGAGAGCATTAATGCCCATAGCTTATATTTTTTATGATTATTGTTATCATTTTGATATAAGTATTTCATTTATGAGTCTTTATTTCAATTTTACAGTCTTCAGAGTCTTTATTTTTTATATTCCATACTTTGATTGAGTCCATTTTGTGTTAATATTGAGATAATATGTTAAAGTATAGCTTTTAAATGCTCTTTTGATCATGTTTAATGATTCTAACCTCACGAAGGTCTTATATCTTGTCATTTTTATATCTATGTCATACTTAATATTGTTTTCTTGTCTCTGCTAACCTTTTCTCCACTCTTAGATATCCTATACTACTATTTCTCTACTTCTCTTTCTACTTCTTTTGCATTATTGCATTTTCATGCATTCATGTGCCTTTATGCATATCACTTGCTTGATGCATATCACTATTATGTGTTTGCTCATTTTTAAATCCTATAGATGCATACTTGCATGCTTCTTGGCTTGCATCACTTGCATATTTGCATGCTTCTCGAATTTGCATCATTTTGCATGCTTCTGAAATTTACATCATGCATCATCCTTTGCATGCACCCCGGATTTATTTAATTATTGTGTGAGCATGCATTGCATTAGCATCATCCATTACATTATATATACCTCTTGTTATCAATCTCAAGATCTTAATCTCAAGCTACTAACATTTACTAACTCCTACTAACTTATTTCTAAGCTTTATTTCCATTTGTTATTTTGATTATCAATTTATGATTTATGTTGTTATATTACCAATTATTATTTCAATCTCTACACTTAACTCTCGTTTCTCTTTATTTTTATGTTTTATTTATGTCCTTGTTATTTTTTTTTAAAATTTTGTTTGCAATCTCTACTCCTCCTTTTTTATTTATTTTCTTTGATTTTTAATTATTATTACATGTCCTTTTTGATATCCTTTATAATTTATCTTGTCAATTACATCAAGTTCTCCACTTTTTTTTTTTGTTTAATTTGCACTTCGTTTGCTGCCAGAAACCAAAAATAAACCAAAAATATACCAAAGATAAACCAAAACTGTTTTTGTTCTTTTATTGGGTAATTAATCTCTTATTAATAAAATGGTATCTTTTGCATTTATGTTTCAATTCCTTTTCAATAAATAAATTTTTTTCATTTTCTCACTTTTTATTTAAATATGGAATTTTACATATTCCTTAAAAAAATCGAGCATTTTCATAAATATTTTATTTTCCATTTTCATATTATTAATAAATATTGTGTTTTTATATGATATTTGTGATGTTATTTTTGTTGATCACAAAAACCATCCAAATGCAAGAATATGGATCACAATTTCCTTTATTTATTGTTTTTTCAAACAAAATGATTTAATTATGTGATCAATAATTCATGATGTGAGAATGCTCATCTAAGATATAAAATTCACATTTTGAGGCCTAACTTGATGGAAACTCATGTTGTGAATTAATTTTTCATGTAATTAATCAAATGATAATTCTAAATGCTTTTCTAAAATCCTTTTTATCTTGAATTCATTTTCAAACATTTTTCATTTATTTTCGCTTTTTAATCTATTAAAATTTTCAAAGTTATTCATTTTAATTTCCTTTTGAAGCCAAATTCACTTTTGAAGCATTTTATTATCTTTATTTTGGTCTTTAAAGTTGCTTTCTCTTATTTTCAAATAAAATGTTTTGTTGCCTCGAAACTCAGAATATGGAGAGGATATTTGCGAAATGTGTTAGCAAATATTATCTCCCTTCTCTTTTAATTTATTGCTTTTATTTCTCATATTTCACTACTTAGCATGCATATATTTGTTCATAACATGATTTTTCCAAAATCACCATGCCATGGGTTAATTGTTTGCTTTGTTATTTATATTTATCATGTTGTAGATGGCGGGGTTTAGCGCGCTTCCAAGATTTTAACAACCGTGACACTGTTTGAGCTCAGGGCTCCAGGAAACACACTAACCATAGCACAAAGACATGGCATGGCGAAGAGGAGTCGCCACCCAGGGTAATAACTGTGACAAATCGAAGGTGGTGGTAACTCAATTCTCTAAAAGAGAGTCAGCACCACAACCAGAAAATTCTGGGAACGAAATATCAACTTCTTTTAGTCTCGTGCTATTTAAAATTGGCTTATGAATTACTACCTTATTCTCTAATTATATGTAATTTCATTTAAATCCTAATTTAGCATATATCTATCTCCAAGGCAACTGGTCATGAAAGAACACATAAAAAATGCATTCATAAGGCGCAACGTCCCTAAATTAATCTAATCTACATTGATTTTTAATTTAAAGTTAGTTATATCTACATATTTTATGTACAAAATGAAATGGAACTAAAGGTGGGCCAACATGTTAATTAATTGATGAGCTTATATCTACAAATTTTAATTCTAAAGAAATGGGTCTTAGTCTATCAATTTTAAAAGAAAATAGAAATGAATTAATGGGCCTAATTCTAATTAATTTTAAATAAAATGAGGTGATCCTAAATCTATATTTATTTTAAAGAAAAATGCATTAAATGGGTTGAGCTATATTTAAGTTGATTTTAATTAATTAAAAAGGTGGGCATAAGTCTAAATTAACCTAATGGGCCTAAATTGATTTTAAATTAATTAAATCTAAAAACAAATTTAATAACCTATTAATTAAGTGAGTTAAAACCTATACGTGGGCATAGAGTCCAAAACGAGTAAAAATAAACAAACAAGCCCAAATAAACAAATAAACACATAAATACACACATTCAATGATTTTTATCCCTAATTCAATTTACATGTAACCTAAAATTAATCTAAAGCCACCATTAATTTTATTAAGATATTTACCAAATGAACCTAATTTATTAATTAATTTTTTTAAAAAAGGCAGAAAGTAAAAGTTTTACTATTCCCACTATCAGGACTATTACAATGTCTACATACAAATTAAAAAATAAATTAAATACAACCCAATAAATAAAATAAATAAACATAAAAATAACACAAAAAAAGAAAACACAGAATAAATAAAAAATAAATCAAAACCTACAATCTACGTAAGAAAATTAATACAGATTTATAGCCATGGCATCCCATGGATCTTCATGGTTCAATATTAAATCAACCACGTACTGATTATGATTTCCCCTCCAAGGCCAAGAAAATAAGTAAAACACAGGAAACACACATAAATAAAAATGATTAGAAGAAATTCAAAAAAGTAATAAAATAAAATAGAATAAATGAAAATAAAATAAAAATTAACAAAACAAAGAAAAGAAGAAGGAGGATACATAATGTGATGTTGTTTGATTTGCTCCTCAGAGGGTTGATTGAATCACAATTCTGTGAAAATAGGATCAATAGATTTGATTTTTTCTCAAGCTTAATTGTGGCGGCTTTTTAATTTCAAGGGACATCCAAAATTAAACAAAAAATCATATGGTAGAACAAAAGTTTCTTTTTTTTTTGTTTATGCTTTTTTTTCTTCAAAAGAAAATCCTCCTCTTATTGTCAAAACAAAACCCGTTTTTATATGCAAAAGCTAACCTCCTGTGATTATCCAATCACAGGAGATAGGATTATATTTTTTAACTTTAATTTTTTTAGTTGGCAAAACAACTTGATAATATAATTTATCAGGATTATTTTATTTTATATAATTTTACATTTATCTTTTATTTAAATTTTGGACCAATTAGAATCCAAGAAAAATTAATTAAAAATTAAAAAAATAAAAAACACCATGATCGGAACTGTACAATTCCGACCGGAATTATGTATTTCCTTGGAATTATGCATTTCCGATCGGAAATGTACAATTCCAATCAGAATTATATATTTCTGACCGAAAATGGGTAATTCTGGTTGGAATTACGTAACTCTGACTGGTGAGATTTTTTTTCTTAACTTTTAATTATGAAATGACCCTTGAAATAATTAAAACTTTACAATTAGGTCCTTGAAAAATGTCGCAGTTTAGTTCTGAGAATTAAAAATCAAAATACAAAGACCTACTTTGAGGTAGATTTTCATCATTAAAGTCCTCGTCGCATCCACGCACTACTATTCCTAAATTGGGTGCTTACACATGTTCATATGTTTTATTATTATTGCATGTTTATAATTAAATGCCATGAATGCTATGATATATTTGTATGCCATTTATGTGCATTAGTTTAGCATATGTCATGATCACGCATCATCCTATCATAATCTCATTCTACCATATTCCTGCATCAATTTACCATGGTCTTTTGTGCTTATGTGTATATATTGTGTGCATATTTGCATGTAGTAGTTGAGGTATAATAGTACATAGTTCTTGGAAGCACTATACATAAAGTGAGGCCAACAATGCTCAGCATCCGGGAGGTATAGAGATGCCTCAAACAAAAGAGTCTAATCCTATTGACATCAAAATCTGAATCTAATGCTTTACCCAATGGGCGAATGCAGTTCCAAGTAAGGGATCCAAGTTTCCCTAAGTCCCTAAAACGGACAATTTCTCAGGTGATACCAAGTGGCGATTCCCTTTTTCTCCTGTTTTAGTGGAGGGTTATAGGTGTATTTATGTCATCCTTAAGCTCTCTCAGTACTCCCCTCACTACCCTTAGTTTTCCTGTAACAAGGAAAAAAGGTCTATGATCCAAAGAGTGTCGCGTCGGACCTGTTGGCATCAATAGTGGCGACTCCATTGGGGATTGAGATCTTAATCCTGAAGTTTTCACTTTGCTTCCAATTATATATACTATTATAGACCAGCTTTCATCATGACACTTTTCACATGTGCACAAGCCTAATAACCCTGATGGTGTTAAATTATGATTCACCATGACTCCACTCAACTCATGGGTTGATTAGTTTGACATTGCCACCTTTAGCCTTAACTGGGTTCAAAAGATACTACCGGTCAGGCTTATCTGACTAGAGTCTGTAAACCAAGTCCTAAAAGGGAGAGTAGTTTTCTCTCAAGTTTGTAAAAGATGTCGGGTCCCTCTGACCTTGGCTTGTAACTCAAGTCCATAATGGAGGGCATCTCACTGAAGGAACCCTTGGCCTTTTACCCTGACTCACCTATGTAGTACCCCTGGAAACTTCTACTAAGATTGTACCTTATATTACATATGTTTGCTGATTTGTGTCTATATGATGTGTTTTGATTTAAACTAAGTCCTTGGTGACATGTATATCTTATATTGTGCTGACTAAGAATCAAGTTAATCTTATTTAGACTTTATATATCCATTTGGACATGAAAGGTCCATGCAAAACAAGTCAGTCTATCATGACACATTTGTTATATACTGTTTGTTTCTTATGATCCAAAATGGTTTACACCATTTAGGTCATATGTCTCAAACATTATGACTCTTATTGTTATGACAACTTGGCTAATTTGCTTAAACCTTAAGGTCGGAGTAGGTATGTCTTGTCTGAACAGTATAAACTGAATATATCTTAATAACCTAACCCTAGTTGTGAGGATACTGTGTTCGTAAGGTTATTCTGATATCCCATGTTTGTTAATTTGAATTTAATCATCATAGTATAATTTATGCATATTACAATTTTTCCTTTAATATCTTAACTCGATTAATCCTATGGAGCAATAATTTTTAGCCTCTATATATCCAAATAAACTAGTTTGGAACTTATTATGATACAATCTAATGTACATAATAAGCTAATATATAGTTTAAATCTATGATTTGTTTGGATATATAGAGATTAAAATCTGGAGATTGTTATGTCCTAATAACCAAATACGGTTATCCCAATATCATAGCTCTACTCCAAAGGATCACTTGGTTTAATATATTCAAGTACCTCGAAACTCTGTCCAAATCAAACCATGCATGTAAACATAAATCATCCTTGTATATTAATTTTTCTTCTTCAAGAGTCATGAGCCAGTTCATTCCTTGATGATGTTCTTGTAAGCCCACCTAGGAAAGAAATTAAACGACCGTATATGTAGGAGAGATATGGTTGGAAGGGACTCTATTTGCTTTTATCTGTCTTATTTATGGCTTTTTGCATTACATATGCATTCATACATTCATGCATTCATGCATTACCATAATGCATGGATACATGCTGATATATGTAAAGTCATTATAAGTAATCCCCGAAGTGACTCAACATTGCAGTTTGGTTGGAGAAGAGAAAAAGGCAAACTAGTCAAGTTTATTATGGAAAGCTCATCACAACCTATTAGAATGGAAGAAGTTGACAAGTTGATTAATGAAAGGGTGAATGAGTACCTTCAGAATAATCTGGGTCAGTTATTGTAAGATGCTAAAGAAACCGAAAGACCTTCTTATAGGGTAGTGCCACCTCCTCTATATCAAGGAGAGGTTACTGAAGAAGAAGTTATTATGGTTGATGCTCCACCATAGGCCATCCTTAGGTGTTTTTTTTTATCTAACTCATGTCCAAAGAACTTTGGTTTAATGTTAGGAAGTCATTATTTTGTTTAATGTTCGAAAGTCTTAAGATAAAAGTCCACTTTTGGTCCACTACACTTGCTAGGGGTCAAATCGAAGTCTTGAAGCTAAGTCAAGCCCCAGGCAAAAATCTTATATAAGGTATTAAGATATTCATAGGAGACTTTGAGTGAAAAGTTAAAATTTAACCTTTCGACAGTCAAAGTAGGTTCCACACATATTCATATCTTAAAAATAAATTACTAATCTCTAAGAATTTTACCATTAAGGAATATTTCTTACATGTATTGTATTGTAATCACTTAAAAAGTAATATTTTGATATCATTAAATAACAAGGTTTGCCATAAGTCTTTTGTTTATAAATTAGAAGTTTTAAGGAAGCATTTTAGAGGAGAGTCCCCAATAATTAAAGAGAGAAAAATTAGATCAAAATTGAGAGATTAAAAGAGAGAGAAATTGAGTGAAAAAAAAAATCAAACCTAAACTCTTCCAATTTCTAGCCTCCAACCATTTTTTAATCATCTTTGATTCTCTAAATCCTCAAATATAGTGTTTTCTACCTCTAATCTATACATCCAATTCCACAAAATCTTAACCCAATCAAATATCAAATCACATATAAATCAAAACACTTGCACTCCGTCTCCTTTACACTAACCCTTTCTTTAATCCCAAATTTTAGTAGTTTCAATCCCTTTTCAATGTAATATGAGGCCATATACTTTTAAAGGCATCTCTTTTATCTACTACAAGCTTTGGTTAGGTGCTAGCGTAACTCCGCAAGTATACAAGTCATTACAAGTAATACAATAATAAGTAAAGTATCATCCCACAAGGAAAAGGTACTAATTACTAACTATGATTCAATTTTCACTAGCTAACAAAATAAAAACAAAATGCAAAAATGAAACTAACTTGTTAGAACAAACAAGCAAATTAATCAAATTTAATTAACTGAGATTAAATCAATAATAATATACTAGAGTTTGGATTTGTTTCATAAGTTAATACTTGAATTATGAAAATATTTTATACATCAATTCACTGATTACAAGGATAAATCACTCTAAAATACCTAAAGTCTATTTCGAGATCATTTAAACATACCAAAATTAATCATTACTTTCTTCCATGGTCAATCAATTAACCAAAGTTCATTAAATTCCTTATCAATTTATTTTCTCTCTGATGGACTTGTATACTTTCGTGGCCTAATTTTCTAAGTTTTATGAGTTAGAAGATGACAAATTACTCAACTTTCATTGATGCAATTTATCCATAAACATGCAAAAAATTAGGCCCTTAATTGAATACAAGACATTAAGCACAACTCATAAAATTGACTAACAATCAATTCATTGATAAGAAACAAAATCCTAACAAGTATTAACTAGCTATACAAATCCAAACCCTAAATAATTTAGTTATTTATGATAAACGTTTCTAACACCTTAAGAATTCCAACCATGAATACAATAGATAAAGGAAGAGGAAAGGAAAAACCCTTGGAAGTAGTCTTCAATCTTCGTTCTTCACTTGAACTCTTCAATTCCATACTTGGACCATTGATGGCGATGTCTAACCTCTTTTCCTAGATCCAAAGTTCTCTATTTATAGTGAAAATAATGTAAAATTCATCCAAGGACCAAAACAATAAATTTTCACCTTCAAAACCTCTTCCAATTAGGAAAATAACATCACAAAATAGCTCATTGAGATGTAGTTTTGATCACGGGCACTCTAGGAATGCAAAAATTCCTTAAAAGGCAATAAAAATCAGTTTAAAAATTAAAAAGGAAAGAAAACTATTCTAATTAACTAAAATCCTAAATTAATACTAATTAAAACTAAAAACTAAATAAAACATAGAAAATTCTAATAAATTCTATAGAAATTAAATAGAAAAATTATGCAATGATTGGCATTAACAATATAGAGAAACAAAGTGAATAAATAAGAAACAAATCAATGCTAGAATAAGAAACTAAGTGATTAAATAAGAAAATAAAAACTAATATAGAGTAAAAAAACCAAAGAGAAACCATTTGAAATTGAGAAACAAAGGGGAAATAGCTTCTTTCCCATCATCCTAGGACCTTTGGGGAGTGTTTTGAAGTTGTATGATCAACTTTATACACTTAGGATTCCCATAAACCATCATAGGAATCATTTAGGAACAAAAGGAAAGAACAACTAGTTTAGGAGCCTGAACAACATGATTTCAAGAAAGGATAGTCGTTATGAGATCAATCAACATCTAAAATTGAGTGATGGATGACCGACTTGCTGTTCATTAGCTAAATCCAACCATCTATCCTTAAGTTGCACAATATTAAGCTTTTTTTTTTAATGAAAAATCAAAAGAACAAAGCCCCAAATCCCAGAAAAGAGATGAACATAAATGAGAATGATGTTTTTAAAAATGTTTGGCCTCAGAATTTGAGGCAAAACTCACCCAAAAATAAGTTTTGATTAAAGAGAATCAATTGAGAAAATTGAAGGATAAGAGGATTTTGATTAGTTTTTTTATGTGATTTTGGGTTTGATAGATGTAAGATGGTTGTACTGGGTGTATTTTTGGTATTTGTATTAAGAAATGAAAAGGAAATGAGAGATGATTAGGGTTTAGATAAGGTTTGCTCACTATACTCCTAATTTAGGCATAATTTCACTCTATTTTCTCTCTTTTTCTTTATTTTCTAATTTTGATTTTGTCTCTAAATTTTGATCAGTTGTTACTGATTAGCCTCTCTCCTTTCCCCTTTATGCTTCCTAGGACCTTCTATTTATAGGCAAACAAAAGGAATGGCAAATAATGTAATAACTTTGTAAAGTTTAAGGTTTATATATAAATGGAATATCCTTTTCCATTATTTATTTGATACTTAAACTAGTATATTCCAAAAATGATATATATATATATATATATATAATATGTATAGTAATAATAATAAATTAAATAAATAAAGTAAAAGAAATTATAGAAAATGATTGAGAAGTTACATAAGTTCAATAGAAAAAGAAAATGTAATTTTGATCGAATAAAATAGAAATGTTTTAATTAGAATAAAAGACATAATTTTCTATATATTAGAAGAGTGAAATTTTAGATATAATAGAATTAGAGTATTTTCATGTAGAATAGAACATGTATATTAGTTTTAAAATAAAAAATTTTTACATTTTTTTTAAAAATTAAATGGTTTTATATGTAACACCTTTGAGGTGAAACTATAATCTGAGTAGAGACACTTGTCAAAATTTTGGGTTTAATATATATATATATATATATATATATATATATATATAATCTTGAATAATAATACTAGTTAAAATTGGTAACTACTTAAAAACACTAAGATTATTTTTTCTCCGGTTCAAAAGATTACCCCACAACATGAAATAAATTATTTATGCTTGTGTTGGAATCTAAATATTTTTATTAATTAAATTAAATATTAAATAAATTTTAATTAAATTTAAAATTACTAAATGACCACCTATTTTAAATAATAAATAATTAAATTAGAACAAAAATTTTTAAGTAAATTTCTACGCACTTGTCTTTTATATATAATTTAAATATAGGTTACATTTATTTGAATTTGCTATTTAATTACGATAATTTTTGTTTTTAGAAAAGGGAACTACCCCTTTAAAAAATGATAGACTTTTAAAGAGGCCGAATTCTCCATATATTAAAAATTTAAAGTGCAAGTAAGGGAGTAGTCAAGTGTTAACTCCTCTACAAAGGTATTTTAAGGTGCAGGGTTCAATTACTGCCGTTTCTAATTTAAAAGGGGAGACCTACCCCCTTATATAGTTCATCCATACTAAGATCATATCACCTCCCAATTTACCAAAAAAAAAATTATATAAAATGGGAGGATGTAGTATGAGCATAGCAAAGTCTAATTATTATGTACAATCTTTTAATATTATTATTTTTTATTTTTTATACAAGTTATTTAATTTTTTACCATAAGAGAGAATAAAAGGACATAGAGTTATTATTGATGAGTATGTTTATTGTCTGTTTGCCTATTGTTTGTGCAAAACCGCAAGCGCACGACGTCACAAAGTAATATAAAAAATATCATTCCCACGAGAACTCGTTCTAATCACCTATTAACTCAATTCTTTATTATTTAAGGCTTTCAAATAAGGAATTTTTGAATTAAAAATTAAATAGCAAATAAAAGAATGTATAGAATAAAAACAAATTTCAGATATAAAGAATAAACAATCAATAATCAAAACTTGCTAGGAATTAAATCACCTCACAATCACTAGGCTTCTTGAATTAATTACAAAAATAGCTATGCATATCCCAAATTTTTCTAAAGAATCAATCAATCTTTCTCAAGTATCAATTAATTTAAATTCACAATTATCCATCAAGGTAATAAAGACCTAATTCTCATTGCAATCCAAACACCTAGATATCTAAATCATAAATTATGAAGCACAACTCAATGGGAATTTAATAAACTCAAATGATCTCTAATTTTGAATTAAATTAAACTTGTGTTTATGGATCTATTAGAATTACCATCTCCCAATGCATAATCCCAATTGAAAACATGTTATTGATGGCCAAACAATAACAAGCATTAAGATTAATAAACACAATATGCAACAACTAATGAATTTATTAAATTGGAAGCCTAGATCATATTTGGATCATCAAACCCTAACAAATAAATATTTAGCCTAACATATTATAAAAATATTCAACACAACCATAAAAACATCCCATGAAAATTATAAAATTAGAAAGGAGAGAAGAAAATAAAACTAGAATTTGGAGCTCCTTGATCTTGAACTCTTGATCTCTCTTGAGTTCTCTAAGTTTTCTTAAGCCTTTTCCAGTTGCTTCCTCCAGCCTCCTCTACTCCAAAATAGCCCCAATATAATGTATTTATAGCCCTCCTTGAAGAGTGGAAGTGTTGCCCTAAAAATAAGTTGATGCCACATCATCAAAGTTCGGGTTAACAGAGGGTTGCGACCAAAGCAATGTTGCCATGGTGATAGAAAAATTGTGTCTATTGAAGGTTAGGATAGCTTCAGTCACAGCGTTGCTTCTATAGTGACAGCAGACTTGTATCTTCAGTCACAACCTTGCTTCTATAGTGACAGCATGTTGATGTTTCTTCGAGCTTGGAAGGCTGCACTCGAAGGGAAGCTTCTATAGTGACAGTGAACACTCCAAAAATGACTTGCTAAGTTCCAAACTCTTCATCTCCCTTTTTTACTTCCACAAAAACAACATAAACATAGAAATAACCAAATTCTAATAAAAAATAATAATAAATACCATAAACATGCACCAAACTAACCTAAAAAACTATCACACTTAATATATAATCAAATACCCCCACACTTAAACTTTTGCTTGTCCTCAAGCAAAACACATGAGAACATTTATCATCACCACGAATGTAACACATTGATAAACTTTGACTTGTCTATCCACCATAATCTTAAGTTAATACAAAACTTAAAATTCTAAGCCAAATTGATAACTCAAGGTCAAAGACATAAATGTTACCAAGTGAAAAGCAAACTTTACTGTTGAAATCTCAAAAATTTATGAGTTAACACCCAAGAAAAATGAAAACAAGTAGAATTATTATATCAACTTATAGCAATCCTCAAACCTAGCACGCAAGAGCTAGCAAAATAATTTTTTTGTTTGTTTTTTTTTTATAGTAAGCGAGTGCGTTTTACACTCCATCTCGCATTTTTTTTCTAACCAATCTTCACACTCTAAGTAATCCTCCATCGTTCCAGTACTACTAAGCGTGGATACCGCTAAGTGGGTCCTTTGGATACTCTTACTCTTTTTAGAGCATTAGAGTATATTTGGAGCATATAAAAATTTAAATTTAAATATTGGCTCCTTATTTAGAAGAGAAATTTTTTTTTATGCTACCATCTCACTTGCTAGACCCAAGTATCAACTACAAATAAAATTTAAGTACCACATACAAATATTTTTCTTAGATATCAACATATAAAATTTCATCATTCAAAGGCAAGTAAGCATTAAGTTCATTAAAGATTCAAATGTCCTTAACCACAAATTATCAACCTAGATTACAAGTCAAAAATTAAGCATTAACAAAAGATTAAAACATGTATACAAGAAAGTCATAAATAATATGCTCAACTCATCATAGTGATAAATTTCAAAAATTCAAGTGTATAAATTCTAAATGCAAATAGCCTTGAAAATTAAAAATTTAACAAATACAAATAATAAAAAAAAAAATTCCACATAAAGCATAAAATTTAAAACCTAACTATATGCAAATGCAAGAACACCAAACACCCCCACACTTAAGCTTCACATTGTCCTCAATATGAAATGTAGATATGACACACAAAACAAATAAAAACTTAAAAGAGAACTAAAGAAATAAACAAAGTCAAGGAGAAAGAATACTCATTCTCCCTTTGTGGAGGTAATCTTGGAGGTGAAGGAGAAGGCACTAGGTGTCCCAATAATTCAGTGGAATTGCATAGCTTGTAGTTGTGATAATTTTGCTCTTTTTTTGTGCCTCCAGTTAGGTGTCTAAGTGCATTAATTCCTTCATAAGATATTGCTCTTAAAAGCATTAACTCAAAAGAGGACTTGTTGCCATCCTTGTCTTTTACTTGCTTAGGCTTGTTAAATTTCGATCTCTTTTTCCTTATTTTCTTCCTCTTCTTCATGTTTCTCTTGGGAAGCTATTAATTCTTAGGGAGGAATGGTAGGTCTGTTGGTATTGGATTTCCACTTCCTAACAAAATTTTAGATTTTGCAATTGTGTTCTTCTACTCACTTTCAAAATTCTCATCACTCTCATTAATTCTTTTATTTTCCTCTTTTAGACAACTTACTTCCTTTACACACGCATCTATAACCTCAACCTTCAAACACATCTTATCCTCTAAAGGGTGTTTTATTAAATTTGACATTACAAATTCAATACTCTCATCACCAACCCTAAGAGTTATTTTCCCTTCATGTACATAAATAAGAGCTCTCCCAGTATTCAAGAATGGCCTCCCAAAAATTAAAGGAAATTTCCTATCCTTTTTAAAGTCAAAAACCACAAATTCCACAGGAAATATGAAGTTATCTACCTTTTCAAGAATATCTTCGATAATTCCTTATGGCTTTTTGATAGAGTGATCGACCAATTGCAATGTCATGTTCGTAGGAGTCAACTCACTAAGCTGTAATTTCCTGAAAAGAGATAAAGGCATAAGATTAATACTTGCACCTAAGTCATACAAGTATTGAGGAAATTCTTGAGTACTAACTACACAAGGAAGAGTAAAACTCCCTGGGTCTTTTAATTTAGTTGGTATTTTGCGAGTGATGATGGAACTATAAGTCTTTGTTAATTCCACTATTTGATAATCGTCCCATCGCCTTTTGGTGGTGACAACATCCTTCAAGTACTTGGCATATATTAGCATTTCTGCAAGCGCTTCAGCAAATGAAATGTTAAGTGTAAGCTTTTTAAAAGTGTCTAAAAACTTAGCAAACCTCTTTGCATCATTAGGCTTCTTCAGTCTTTGAGAAAAGGGTATCCTTGTCTCATATTGATGTGAATTCAACATTTGTGATTGCTCCTTCACTTAATTTTCCTCTCCTCATTGTTCCTTACTTCTTTTGCAATCATCCTCTCTATTCTTAGGTTGCTTATCTTCTGTTTCTTTTATTTCCTTTTTTATTTCAGCTCCTGACCTTATCTCCTTGCCACTTCTTATTGTAATTGCTTTTACCTGCTCCCTTGGATTTGTTTCAGTATTGCTCAGGAGACTTCTTTGATTTCTTGAAGCTACTGCATTAGCAAGTTGTCCCAATTGTACTTCGATATTGTGAATTGAAAAGGAGTGATTCCTTACAATCTGATCAAATTTAGCCTCCATTCTCTTATAGTTCTCCTCGTTACTTGATAGCTTATTAGTAATGGCATCTAAAAATTTATCTAACTTGTTCTCTGTAGATGACATCCTATCTTGTGGTAGATTCTGAAATCCCGGTGGTGCTTGTTGTTTTTGCAAGTTGTTATTATAGTTAGGGAAGTTTTGTGCAGCCACATTGTTGTTATTACTCCACGAAAAGTTTGGGTGATTTCGCCACCTCGAATTGTATGTGTTGGAGTAGGGATTGTTAGCTTGCTCTTGAAATTGATTCCCCACATAATTAGCTTGCTCCATATAGCCATCCCTCATTACACCTGCATTATAAGCACCAAACTCATTATTATAATAACCCAAAAAATTACAAGACTCACTTATAGGGGCTGAATTATTTTTATTGGTGAGGTTGCTAAGTTGCCTTGTCAATGCAGAGATTTGAGCTTAGAGGGTTGTTACTGTGTTAACTTCCAACCTTCCTATTTGTTTTGGTGTTTGAGCCCTCTAAAAGGACCATAGGCAACTATCGTGTGCCATCCTCTCTAATAATTGTGCAGCCTCATCAACTGTTTTCCTCATAAAAAATCCACCAGCTTTAACATCAATGGAATCCTTGTGGAACTTGTGACTCCATATAAGCACATCCTTAGGTAATCCATGATGTGGGCAACTTCTTTGTAATTCTGTGAACCTCTCCTAAGCTTCACTCAAGGATTCATGCTCAAATTATTGGAATGAAGTGATCTCCTTCACCACCTAAATAATAATAATAATATATTAAATTAAAAAAGTAATAATAATATTATAATCATTATAATATTAAAATAAAAATAAAAAATTAACAATTAACAATTTTGCATGGCCAAAACAAATAAATTTTGCATGGCCAAAACCAAAATAAATTTTGCATAGCCAAAATTGTGATTAGTTTTAAATTTTAAATTTTTATTTTAATATTTTAATGATTAGAACATTATTATTATTATTAAATTAAAAAATAATAATAATACTATAATCATTATAATATTAAAATAAAAAAATTAATAATTAATAATTTTGTATGGCCAAACCAAAATAAATTTTACATGGCCAACCAAAACAATTTTGCATGGCCAAAATTGTGATTAGTTTTTAATTCTTAATTTTAATATTATAATAATAATTATAATTATTATAATTATTATTCTTATTATTATTGGGCCATCTAAATTTTTTTATGTCCACATAATAATAATAATAATAATAATTTTAATAATATTAATAATAATGGACACAATTGAATGATAGACATAATAATAATAATAATAATATCAATAATAATATTTTTAATAATATTAATAATAATGTACACAATAGAGTGATGAACATAATAATAATAATAATAATAATGTTCTAATCATTAAAATATTAAAATAAAAATAAAAAATTTAAAATTCAAAACTAATCACAATTTTGGCCATGCAAAATTGTTAATTTTTAATTTTTAATTTTAATTTTAATATTATAATGATTATAACATTATTATTATTTTTTTAATTTAATATATTATTATTATTATTTAATATATTATTATTATTATTACGATTATTATTATTATAATGATTATTCTAATTTCATATATTATTATTATTATTATTATTAATTTAATTTAATTATTATTATTATGATTATTATAATTTAATAAATTATTATTATTATTATTATTATTATTACTACTACATTGCATGGCCAACAACTTGGCCAACTTTTTTTTTAAAATTAACTTGTCCATTTCGCCAGTTGGAATGGTGAAATGGAAAAGAGAAAAAAAAATTTTGCAAAATTATTTCACCAGTATTATTGGCGACATTGGTAATTTCTTGCAAGTAAATTATCTCCCCTCCACTTCAGTCAAAAGTACCATAAATTAAAAAAGTATTTCAAAAAGTACTATAAAAATAGAAAAACTTTAAAAAGTGCCATAAATTGAAAATCTTGGAAATTTTTTACCATAAAAAGGTAAATAGCCCCATTTAAACCTAGCCGTTTTAACTTAGAAGGAAAATTTTATGAAAGAAAATGCTCAAAAATCGGCTGAAATGCCTTATACAGCTCAACCAATCTATTATTGTTAATATTAACAAAATCGCCCGGTCAATTACACCATTAAATTTATATTTTGTAATATATATTTCTAAATGTTAATAAAAGAAAATTTAATAATATTTAGTAACACTCTAACAATTTATTCAATGCTATATAAAATGCATGCTTTTTTGTAAAAAAAAAAATATGCATACCAAAATCCTTTGCATAATAATTAATAATATTTTATTTTATATATAAATTTATTTACTGTTATTTTATAATTTTAGTAATTTTATAAAAAAATAATTAAAAATATAAATATAACAAATCTAGTCGCGGACATTAATCTAGTTTTCCAACAACGTTGTAACCAAATTCCTGAACAATGGTGCAGGAACATTATTGTAAAAAAAAAAATATATATATATATATTCGTCTAAAGCCCACAATGGACGTCCCCCACATTACGTTGCTCTTCTCACGTCTGTTTACGCGTCAAAATCCTCACTCTCCTTTTGCCCCGAAAAACATGAAACATTCCTAGCTACAGAGCAAACAATCCCAACCAACAGCTCCTCTCTTCATCCCAAAAATATTTTCCTAATTTTCTAACTCTCTTTTTTCCTGCATTTTATTTTTCCCCATCTTTCTGGCTGCATTCATGTTATTGTCTCCTGCCATCTTCATCGACCCATCACAGCTTTGGTCCTGTAGTTATGCGATTCTTCTTCTCCTTCCAATCTTAGTAACGAATTTCTATGATTGAGAAACGACTGTTATGCTTTCTGGGTTATTAACAAAGCTTATTAACTTGCCTTGAAAAGATTGAAAGGATATTTTATTATACGCGTCCAGGATGACACTAATTTCCTTCTTCCTCAAGATTCCAACAAGAATAACGAATTGTCAATATAATTTGAATTTCATGTAATAATTTCGAAGAGAAATTTTTTTTAAAAAAAATTGATTAGATAATGAGAAGGCAATTTCGCGAATGGGGTGAATATTTGAGAGGCAATGGAATTGAAAAAACCAGGCTACGCAATTTTGTTAATGATTCTGCTTTGTACGTTGGCCATTGGGAGAACACAAGGAATGAGGAGGGGAGATATGCTTTTGTGCAATTGCTGTCCTCAGATAAATGAAAACATTGTATGTACACAACTTTCTTTCTCAATTTTTTTTAATTCTTTTAGCTTAATTTTATGAATTTGATGCCATATATGAATATGAATCGAATTTTTAAAACCCTTTTGCGTTCTCCATTTTCTCTTTATCTGACCACATCATGTGCATTTTCATAGAGAATTTCTAAAAGGGTAGTTGGTGGTAGGACAATTTTCTTTGTAATATGACATATGTTTAGAATAGGACAATGTTCTGAACCTTAACCATGTTTCTTTCAGTTCTGTTTCCCATGATCACATCATTAATCAATAATGGTGTTTCTCATTGATTGTTAGCTACCTTCGCAAATAACATTATCTGAAATTTTCATGACTCGAGTTTTGTAGCATAAGGAGAAAAGAATATGATAAAAGACTATTTTGCAATCCCTTTGACAAGATCTCTATCTTCTCGGAAAATAGCTGCTGCTGCATATTAGGAGATGGACTAATTCTCCCTTAAACCCTTAGCTTTTAGAATAGAGAATGATTACCGGTTTTTATTTGGTTTGAAGCCTATTTACATGACTTTGAAAGAGGCCATTTTTATGTATCCTGGTTTCCATCATTGAAAGTACTTCATGGCTGAGCACTTTAATTCTTTATGTCGTAGGAGACTACGACAGTAACTCAGCTCTGACGTCAATACTGAAAACATTATTTTTCATTTGGTTTCTCTACCATATTGATTAAGAGTAGGAAGTTTGGAACATTTCTGAATCAGACAGCTTCAGACTGCATTTAAAATTCAGCATCAATCGTGACATGCTTTTCTTCATTGTACTAAATCATGATAAAATTGTCCACTTATTTTTTTTTTCCTCCATGGTCTTACCTTTCACTTCCTCTAGTTTATGCAACATAGTCAACTGGTTCTTGCAATGCTTGTGCTTCACCTGTTGGATACATTTCAAAAGAAAAAACAATGTCTCTGTTGGCAAATAGCAATGAAAATTTTGAGGAAAAAAAATTGAAATAATATCTGTATGCTACTGATTTTGAGAATGGAACAGTGGTTAGATTTTAATATAGGACTGAATTACTAGCTCCAGAATTTGATGAAACATTGTAACTACAGGAAGAGCTGGCGTGGATCCATTGCAGGAAACAATTGATGCCTCAGGACGCAACTATTAACCCGAAATCTACATACAAAAAAAGTGAAGTAAACAGTGTTCTGCCATCACAACTGAAACAAGATCTTTTCAATTGTTTGAGGAAGAAAACTCTAAATTTTGGTACTTCTGTCCAAAGGGCTAGCCCCAAAGAATGGTTGATGAAGTATGTTGAGTTTCCTCTTCATTGGTCAAGTGCTCCTAGAAGATATCTAACTGATAAGTCTTATGGACACATAAAACCAGTGCCTGCTCCATCTCGAGCTTCTGAAACTGCAGCTGCAATCCCAGTTTATGATCCAGCACCTTGCTGTTCAGCTTTAAATATCTACTCATCGCTAATCCCTGCGACACATCCATCATTTCGCAAGAAGTTACGTGAACAACAGAAGCAAAATGCAGATAATAATTCTCCTCCCCCACCGCGTAAACATGCAACTCATAAACATTCTCCACCACCACCACGATCAAAAGCTTCTAAACAGATAAAGCCCCTTGCTAATTATAACATTGAGAATCAAATTCTCATTGCTGTTATTGCAACTGCAATAGCCACATCTTCTTTTGTCGCAGCACTCTTCTGCTGCTGG
This sequence comes from Mallotus repandus, assembly GCA_949671775.1. Lineage (NCBI taxonomy): Eukaryota > Viridiplantae > Streptophyta > Magnoliopsida > Malpighiales > Euphorbiaceae > Mallotus > Mallotus repandus. The sequence goes on from CATIWM010661595.1 coordinate 23,898, forward strand.
GTATGTTGTAGGAGTGGAAACAGCAGATTTGGCTCCACAAATAGACAAAGAGATGATAAGCCTCTTCTCCGCTTGAGTGATTATTTGTCTGCTAGTACGCACTTTTTGGAAATTTTTCTGTTTCGTTATTGATTATTAATTAATGCTTGCTGCTATTTTTCCTCAAACATGTTAATCATTTGGTTAACATTTTACATTTTCAGGTTCTTCACAGAATTCTTCTGGTTTTCGAAATTTTGTTTACAACGATTTTAGTTCTGGCAGTGAAAAGTCTATGTCTTTCAGGAGCAATATTTCCGTGAAGAATGGAAGTCATGGAGCCTCGTTAGCTGAGACACCATCATCAAAAGCTAATGGAGAAGGGTTTTCTCTAAAACCTCCTCCTGGAATGTCAGCTCCTCCACCTCCTGAACCATCTCCACCTCCTCCACCTCCTCCACCTCCTCCACCTCCTGCACCTCCTCCTCCCCCTGCTCCCCGTCCTCCACCCCCACCAAAACCAAAAGGTCCTCGTGCTCCACCTGCTCCTCCACCAAAAGCCAGATCAAGGCCTTCATCTTTTGGGTCAAAGGGCCGAGGACTTGGTGATTCTGACAAGCAAGATGATGATAGTGAATCTGGTTCTACAAAGGCCAAGTTAAAACCATTCTTCTGGGATAAGGTCATGGCCAGCCCGGATCATTCTATGGTCTGGCATGATATTAGTTCTGGATCATTCCAGTAAGATTAGAATCTGACCATTAAATTTTAATTTCGATTTATTGCACACCATTGAATGTCTTGCATTAAAACTTCCACTTTTCAGGTTCAACGAGGAAATGATAGAGTCATTATTTGGTTATAATGTCACCACTACTGTGAAAAATGACCACAGAAGAGATTCAGCTGAACCTTCAATCCAGTATATACAGATTATTGATACCAGGAAAGCGCAAAATTTATCAATTCTTTTACGAGCATTAAATGTGACTACAGAAGAAGTTCTTGATGCTCTACAAGAAGGTGACTTAATTTCTTTCTCTGGCTAATCTCCATCCTATGAAATAAATTCCTAGTGGTAGAACTGGTGATAAGTTCTTGAATGCGCCTGTGGTACTGGCCTGTCATAGTTTCTTGGCTGTTGTTTTAAAACTTAAATTTTACTGATGCAATCAGTAGCTTATTTCTTTATCAATTGAATCAGGTACTGAACTTCCAGCCGAGCTCCTGCAAACTTTGCTGAAGATGGCACCAACATCAGAAGAAGAATTGAAGCTTAGATTATTCGCGGGGGATATTTCTATGCTTGGCCCTGCAGAGCGTTTCCTTAAAATCTTGGTGGAAATACCATATGCTTTTAAACGAATGGAGGCATTGCTATTCATGAGCTCTCTTCAGGAAGAAGTATCAACACTGAAAGAGTGCCTTGCAACTCTTGAGGTGAGACATCAAATACAATTCTCGTCATGGTTACGACTCCAATATGTTGTTCAAGTTCTCGACTGAGTCAACGGTCAGGGCCTGGCACGTTTTCCTAATGTTTTCCTTTCACGTCTCATATCTTATGCCAATTTATTATGCCCTTCAACATTTGTGACTTTGTAACTAATATCCATTTCAAGTGAACAGGTGGCTAGTGATAAACTCAGAAACAGCAGGCTATTCTTAAAACTTTTAGAAGCAGTTCTCAAAACTGGTAACCGAATGAATGATGGTACATACCGCGGAGGTGCGCAGGCTTTTAAACTTGACACACTCTTAAAACTCTCTGATGTTAAGGGGACGGATGGAAAGACTACACTCTTGCACTTTGTTGTTCAGGAGATTATCCGCTCTGAAGGCATACGAGCTGTCCGCGCAGCAAGAGCAAGCCAGAGCGGCTGTAATGTAGAGTCAGTAAATTCTGTTGAGGATTCTAGCCAAGACAGCGTGGAACACTATCGCAACCTAGGTCTTAAGGTGGTCTCAGGGTTAAGCACCGAACTAGAAGATGTTAGAAAGGCAGCAGCAGTAGATGCTGATGTTGTAACATCATCATTGTCCAAACTTACGCATTCATTAATAAGCACTAAAGCTTTTCTAGAATCTGATATGAAGAATATGGAAGAAGATAGTAAATTTTGTTGTGCTCTGGTTAATGTTGTGGAACTTGCAGATTCTGAAATCTCATGGATATCCGAAGAAGAAAAGAGGATAATGAATCTTGTACAGAGCACAGCAGATTATTTTCATGGGAACGCAGGAAAGAACGAAGGTCTACGCTTGTTCACAATTGTACGAGATTTCTTGATAATGCTAGACAAGGCATGCAAAGATATCAGAGATGACAGAGCAGCAAGGCCGTGGAGGACTTCTAAGAAAGAGTCACCAGAATCTTCATCTTCTCCTGGTAATCGTCAAAATTCTGATAATTGTCGCCGGCAGTTATTTCCTGCTATCATAGGAAGACGGATTGATTATTCAAGCTCAGATGACGAGACCTCATCTCCATAGATTTTATTGAAATAGGTATGAGAACCTTTGACTTCATCAAAGCATGTTCCTTTCCTTTTTTTTTTTTTTCCTTTCGTATTTGCTTTTCTTGAGTTTTAGACAGCGAGCAACTGGTATTGAAAACAGCCTTTTTGCAGAAAAAACATGAGAAGGCTGCATAAACATGGGAGACGTTATACAGTAGTCTTGCTTTTGAATAAAAATTGAATATTTTAATTAAAGTGATAAAAACTGAAAGTTAATTGTACACGAGTAAATTCTAGATGGTTTGATCTTATCAATTTGGCTTTCCCACACATTAAAAGTCAGAATCATTATAAAATTTCAGTTTTTTTTTTCAAATGTTTTTATGGACCATTATATAAATCTAAGTATTTAAGTGAATAAATCTTTTGATGGTGTAGGGGACAAGACCTGGCTTTGACCCTCAAAGATCATTTTTTGTAACAGTTTTTACTCTTTCCACTTGAATTAGGGCTCAACTATACATTCATGACTTTATTTCTGGCATTATAATCAGAACATCATAATCTTGTACACTTAGGATTTACTTGTATGAGAAACGTTGGAACAGTGAAATAAACTGCTTATTTTTTCGAAAATCTATTGGCTTTCTTGTTTTAGGTGGCTTGGATTTCTTGGAGGCTTGATGACTACATTCAAACATACAACTACGCAAAAGAGTTGCATACTCTAGTACTGTCTGCAGTAGCATACGAGCTTTTTCGTTCTTCAAAATTATCTGATGATGGTTAAAAATTAAAATGTTAACATAAAGATACTCTGATTGTAGAAAGAGGAATATTGACTCAGAGATGATGAGTTGTGCCATCGAGTTTCCCCTTGAAAGCATTTAGATATCTTCTGTACAGTTCGTATTCATCTGAAGTATATATATATTTATTGTAGTTATTTACTTGTGTATTTAGTGTTGGGAATTACAAAGTCAGCATAGCAGAATAATATTCACATATACAAAATAAAATTATTGCAGAAATAATCAAATAAAAATAATAGCAATATTTTACGTGTTTCACATTTAGTGTTGGGTTACGTTCAAGGAACAAAATCCGAAAAAAATTTTCCACTCTAAAAATAGTAGGTACAAAGAGAGTCTTCTCCAAATTAAGACTAGGTGTAAAAACAAAGTTCTCACAAAATAGTGGCAGTCAAGGTGTTTCCAAACCCCAAAATAATTTCTTCACTATTTTGTCACTTATCATTTGAGAAAAATTTTTCAAGCCCTTAAAACTCTCTCACAATCATCAAACCAAAATTGCTTTAGCTACCTCAAAAGCTCACTTCACTCTCTTGCTTGTGGCTCTCCCCTTGCTCGTTGCTTACCCATCCAAATGTCATACAAGGCCTTTATATAGGCCTTGCTTCTGACAAGGCAAATCTTGGAGATTTGTCCAAGAGACAAATCTTTCAAAATTTGCTTTAGTTGTTATTGTTATTGTTGTTATTATTGTTGTTGTTGTTGTTGTTGTTATTATTATTATTATTAACACTTATGGGCTCCATGTAGGAGGGATCCACAACAATTCTCCCCTCCCGACTACACAGAGGTCATCACCATTCCGGCAGCCAATCGACAGAATTTGAACTTTTCTCTTGTGTAAAATCTTTGTCAATATGTCTAATCCATTTTCACCTTTATAAGTATTCTCCAGTAGCAACAACTTCTTCTCCAATACATCCCGTATCTAGTGATATATCACATCAATATGCTTTGACCTTGAATGAAAGGAGGAATTCTTACCAAGGTGGACAACACTCTGACTATCATAAAACAACTTGTATTTGTCCTATTGAAAACCAAGTTCATTTAAGAACGTTTTCATCCATAATAACTCTTTGCATGCTTCAATTGCTACGATAAATTGTGCTTTAGTGGTAGATAAAATAACACATTTTTGCAATTTTTATTGTTATGACACAGCTCCCCCTACAAATGTAATAAGGTAATAAGAAGTTGACTTCCTAGAGTCAACATCATCGACCATATCTACATTTGTGTATCCAGCTAACATAGGTTTAGTATCTCTAAAACACAAGTATATTTTGGACGTTCTACGAAGATACTTGAAAATCCATTTCACTGCAACCCAATGTTCCTTTCTAGGATATGAAAGGAACAACTCATAATGGCTTTTAACAATCAAATTTTAGCAACCATATAGAAATTCATCCTCATAAGTATGTTAATAGAGGCCAATTTTTTGTTTCATCGTTAAAGTATAGATAATTTACGATGACCTTAAAAAGTCATTGCTAAAAGTCTTTTATTTTCGTTACAGTTGATGGTCATGTGCTAATTGTGGGAATATTAGGTGAGCATTAAAAAATTTCATTTAATAAAAAAAATAAGAATAAGGAAAAAACTCTTTACAGTAGGAAAAAAGCTGAGAAATTGCAATGATAATTTCATTAACAAAAATCCTAACTCCCAACACAGCCATGAATTGATCAATGCCGATAATCCAAATCGATTCCCTCATTGATCAACGCCATGAATGAATGCTCAATTTCTTAGTTTACAGTTTACCCTTGAAAGATTCTAATTTGTTGTGTTTTGTTAATTCAATTTCTTAGTTTTACTTTAGCTCCACTACGTTATTCTCACTTATTCTTCTCCAAGTTGAATATTTGATGAGTTTGTATTCTATTTTTATTCTCGTTTTCATCACGTTTTTAGTTGCTAAAATTTTGCTTTTTTCTGGTTTTTAGTTGAAATTGATTGTATTATCAGTTGATCATTTACCTGGATCATTTGCTTCAATTTTAGATTGTTTGCTCCATCTGGGTTTCGATTGAATTAATTGATTGTCGTTCTCTGTCACACTTTTCAAAATCTTAGCTAAAAACCTAACTTTAATTCTTTTAGTTAGTTGTCTATTATTTAAAATAATGTTAACCCTTCTTGATTGTAATTTGTTCTTTCTTTATTTTATGTAATTGCTTGTTTATATTTTTTATTTTCAGTTTAGGCTATCTAAAGTACATACCTTAAGATGAATCAACTTTAATTTTAGTTTAGAATATATATATATATATATATATTGCTACCTGTATAACAGTTTAGGCTATAATGCGATTTTCATTGTCGATCTAGTTGGGTAATGCTGAGAGTTGGCTTGAAGGGAGCTCAATTGATTTTAAATTATTTGATGCATGAGTTGCCATGATGATTTGAAAGTGACTAGTTATTTTTGGGCTAAAAGAATTAGATGAATTTTCAAGAGAATTTTGGGTATTTATAGGGTTTTCAAGAAAATTATTTTTGGGTTTACTCCATATGAAAGACTAAAAATCTCTGAAGCTAAAATCCTAGTTAAAACAGGAATTTGAATCCTAGTAAAAGTTAGAGAATTACAGCGTTTTGACTTGGGTTTCTCTTTCTTCTAGATTTGATAATCAAGGTCAAAGTATTGAATTTTAGGTCTCACCGTAGTAAAATACAAAATAATATTTTTATACGTATAAATAGGCTCTCTTAGTCATTTATATGTAGAGGGCAAGTTTTGTATTTAGAGTTTTGATAAAGTCCATAAAATCCAGTAACCCATAACTCAAATACAATTAATTAATTAATTAATTAATTGGACAATTATAGAATAATGAGATTGAAGGGAAATGGGAACATGATTGAGGCAGTTGACTTATGATAAAAGTGAGCTGATATTTGCAAGGGGGCAAGATCAACATCTTCATCAATAACAAGAACACAAAACTCATGACAAAAACTTTCAACAATAGGCAAATTAATATCTTTATTTTAATTCCTTATTAATTTTTTGTTTCAATCACATTTTGTTTGTAACTAATTCTCTATTCATTTCAATAAATCTCAATCATTATTTTTAATTACACATTTTCAACATTACATATAGCTAATTTCACTACAATTAATTTAATAATCTAGTAGTTTTAGATCCTTTAATCTATACACTATCATTCAATTAGAAATCAGTAATTCAGTAATTTTGGTTAATATATCTCACACATCTGACATGCTCAAAATTCTTTAAAAAAAGGAACAGAAGAAAACAACTATTAAAGAAAGTCTTTAGATTGTTGTTATATTTTAAAAAGGCCACATAAGCATAGTATAAACACCCGGTTCGATCAGCTCACAATAGGGGGCGAACTGTGGATACTCAGTTTGGTCGGCCCACAATAAAGCCCAATGATGAAGAGTTTGGCCTTCAAATGCAAAAAAAAAACCCAAATTCCTCTTAAATAAGCCAAGCTCAATGACCAGGCCCAGGACCAAGCATAAGCCCATGGCCCAACATTCAAGCCCTAGCCTGAGGGCTGAAGAATCGATCGCCTCTTCAGCAACTGATGATTGCTTCATGACCGGGAGGGTCAACAGGCGATCACCTCCTTGAGGAGGTGATCACCTCTTTAGTCGCCCACTTGCATGTTGCATTAAATGCAACATGTCAATGGCAACCACCAAAGGACCCACCACCTCACTCCTCTGCATTAAAACACGCATGGGTATATTTTTTGAGAAAAAAGGAAGGCTAGGAGGTAAGGGGATGATAGGAAAGATGGTAGGGCTATGATGGGTGTCTTAGGAGCTTAAAAAGAAGGAAGGAAAAAAAAAGAAAAAAGGCGAAAAGAAAGAAGAAGAGGAGAGTATTTTGGGGAAGAAGAGGGGACGTTCTTGAATTAAAAGGGGGATTCAAGCTTCAAAAGATCATTTTTGCTTAAAAGAAAAAGAGGAGATCTTGCATTGAAGTAAAGTTCAACACTTGCAGCCTATCTCTGAGGGCAAATCACTATGAAAAGTTCATACTTCAGTAACAATATCTATACTTTCAATCTTGATTCATAAATTTACATAAAATTTAAGTCATTCGCTTGTTCAACATATTTTTCTTGTTTATTACTCTTGGTACACCACGTTTTGATGTGATTTGTTAAAGTGTTAGGGTCAGTTTAAGGTTTTGAGTATGTGTATACATAGTTTACTTAAGGTAGAGATAAGCTTATTGTTTTGAGAGTCATCTGTGCCTGATGATCAGACGATCACCTCCTCAAGGAGGCGATCGTCTCCTTGCTAAAAGACGATCGCCTCTACACCAGAGAACCAAGAGGTGATCGTCACTTAGACAGGGTCTTGAATGACTTTGTCTTATTTTTATATGACTTTTTGCATGATTTCTCTGAAAACCTATGTCTCCTATGTCTTTCTGAGTTATTATGCATGATTACCACCCATGTAGTGGATTGACTTTAGATATTTATTCATTTCCTTTTGTATTTAATTTAATTTATCTATTAACTTTATGGATTCCTTTTTGTAGGATTTCTTTTGTACTTTGGGAAGTTTATTTTTTTGCCTATTGCAAGAACTTGGGACGAGTTTCCACTTAAAGGGAATTGATTCCCTTAATTAGTTCTTGAGAGGACTTACGATGGTTTAGTTTCAATATATTTCTGGTTTATTTTATATAAATTGTGGTTTATTTTTGGTATATTTCCTGTTTATTCCACTCTTATTTGAAGCAAAGTATTGTAATCCCTAATCCTTTCCCCGTTTATTTGGAATGCATGCTTGTAAATTATTATTTTTGATGAACGTTGGGACTTAATTGCATGAAATGAGATTAATATGCAAACTTGGACTTTAATGTAAAATTTGACAATTGTTTGAAGGAAATTACAATCCGCATGTTAATAAAGAAATAATTGAATAATTAAAGGTAATAAAACATGAAACATAAATGGAGGCCGACCGCAAGGTTGGGTCGGCATTCAAACGCCCTTACCTAGTTTCTGAACCCATTCTCTGATGACGGCTTCTGGGAACCTCCGTGGAATTTTAGTTGCCGTATAAGTGTGTCTTGACTTTTATCCAGGTGGCGACTCCATCTCCATTTAGGCTTGAGACCTATTTTGTATTTTCTAGTGGGCCCTGAGCCCACACAGTACCGCAGTCGCCAACACTTGGGCACGCGCTAAACCCCGCTGCCTACAGTGGTGACTCCACTAGGGATAGAGAAACAGATTCTAAGTTTTTTGGGATTTATTATCTTTAATTATTCCTTTGTTTCTTTTGCATTATGTTGCATTCACTACACTTTTTCCACACAATGAGCACTTCAGTCTCTATTAGCCTAATAATAATCATTATTCTGCCTTCTACATTTCACTCAAACTTTGTGGTGAAATATGCAGTTATTATCACTCACAACACGTACTATTTGCGTTGCTTGGACCTTTGAGTGGGGAGACGTGTATGGATGTATATAATTGTGGGAGCTGAAGCCTACTACCCTAGACTCAAGCTCATGTAGTGACTTAACAACTTTCCTTAGGAATTCTTCTAAATGCATGTGTTTTATGCCCTTTGATGGACCATTAAAATAAAAATCAAGCCTATTACAAATGAACCTTGTCAAGATGGGCCTCTCATGCCCACTTTTATCTTATTTTAAGTGGATATTGCCAAAAAAAAAGAAAAAAAAAGGGGCCTCTCATGCCCACATTTTGGCCCATTTTGAATGGATTTTAACAAGGTAGGCCTTAATGTCACTCTTAGCCCATTAAGAATGGACTTTAGATTTATTTAGAGGATTCATTACTTGTTTGAATCATTTTAAGAGTTTCTTACATACATCGATTTTGTTATCCCCTGTTAATAATTAAAACCCAGGCCAATAATCGTAGGACAAGAAACTCACCATTGAATGCGTGTGTAAGAGGAATAAGGGTGGAGGTTTTTCATTCTGATGCATTAGTGTTTTGTTCTCTGTTATGTGTAAATTACATTTGCTTAGTTTCTTTTTGCTTTAGATAATTAAATGGACCTACATCTCTTGCATACACCTCATGCATAGTTCTAACCCATGATTTTGTAGTTATAGATCCCTCAAGTTCATCTGTGTGGACCCACTCTAGTTCTGGTTGCTTAGTCAAAAATTCATAAACAGAAATGGCAGGCGGTTTTGACCCTGAGGCTTTTAAGGCACAGTTAAAAGATGAAGTGATTGCTGAAACCCAATCCATGATGAGAGAGATGATGGGCGAAATAACTAAATTAATCACAGAAAAATAGCTGGCACAACCAACCGTCTTGATTTATCTAGATGCAGAAATTCTAGTGAGAGCAAGGGAGGAAGGCGACATGACTGTGCTAGCTGATCCAGTAGGTTGGAAGAATTTAGGCCAGACAGAGAGTGTGGAATAGTCTAACTGGGCCAAGAATATAACTAAGGCCATGGCCTAGATGTAATTAATGATGAAGGAAAAGGGCATGGATGCCCTGATGGACTACACTGATCTGAACCTGGACGAAGAGGATGATCCCTTGCCTTGAAAGTTTAAAATTTCCAGCATGAAAAAGTACTCTGGGACCGAGGACCCACATTTGCACTTGAAGCAATATGTGATATACATAAAAGCTACGGAATTGACTAAAGCTCAGATAGTTAAACAATTCCCCATGTCACTCGAAGGCGCACCAATCCGTTGGTACTGCGCTTTGGAACAACATGTCCAGCCTGACTAGAAAGAGTTATGTGTTGCATTCGTGAAGTAGTATGGCCTCAACATCCAATTAGAAGTATCATTAAGAGATCTGCAGAACACCAAACAGAGATTCAATGAGTCCTTTACTGACTACCTGACTCATTGGAAGGGGAAGTTGGCTCAAATGAGGTATAGACCTGTTGAGTAAGATCAGTTGATGCTAGCAATGGAAGGCTATGTCCCAACATTGTCTAGAAAGTTGAAAGATCTGGGGATCTATAACTTCAAAGAATTATATAGGTTTGGAGTCCAAAAAGAGTCAGACTTAGCTCAAGAAAAGATATTTTTCAGGGGAAGATCTAGGGGCAAGGATGGAGCTGGTTCAAGCAGTAATTTCCATATTAATACTATCAAATAGCCAGGCCCAAGTGTGCAAATTAACGCTGTCAGGCAGCCTTAGAGGTTTCAAATTTAGGGTGGCCCCTTTCTAAAGTTCTTAAGAAGCTAGTTGATAAGAACCTGCTACGACCCTTACCTTCACAACAACCCATGCCAATTCCACTGGATTCAAGACCTAATTGATGCAAGCAAGATCATAGATCCCGAGACCCGAAAGCCAAACACACAAAATAATCCCTTACTAAATTACCAAACTGCCCCACCTCCAAATGCACCCATCCTTATGATCAGTACCAGCTTAACTGAGGAATTCATTAATGCTACTCCTGAGTTACCAAAACCCGAGCCAAATAACCTAGACCATAATGAACAACCTTTAGAGCTTGCCATATGTGTGTTAGATATCTAGAGCTTAGATGATGAAGGCGAGGGATGAGTTGATTTGTAGGAGAATGATGAAGAAAGTAAGAGTCATCTGGTTGGAAAGGTTGAAGGGAAGGGGAAAGAGATTGTACTCATTGAACCTAAACCAAAAAAGGTAAAAAGTTCAAAAGAAGAGGCAAAGAAAGAAGAAGTTATCGCCAGTGTGTAGGAGCTACTCATGCATTTTAGAGATCATAGGGAAGCATTAGTTCTGACTTTAGATCAGAGGAAGATCTCCATAGACTGCACACTTGAACAAATGGTTGGCTCATTAATGGAAACTCCTTAAAGAGGCCTGTTGAGGGGACATTCAGAGCATTGGTCAAAACGGGACCTATTGAGGCTTGGGTTGATTTGTATATGATTGACATTCCCGTGAACTTTCCTATCCTGTTGGAAAGGCCGTGGTTTCATCCTCTGGGTGGTATACCACCCACCATTCACCAAAAGATAAAATTCCCACATGAGAATATGGTTAACACTATCTCAGCAGAAACTAAGGCTGCTGTAGCTACTCTGAAACTAGCTCCTAAAGAGATTCCTATAAGCCCAAACTTTGAGGTCTGTATGATTTATGAGGCTGAAATAAGTGAGAAGGTCCTGAATATGATACACAATATAGATTTCCTTCCTGGCATGGGACTAGGGAAGAACCAGTAAGGCATGCCAAGACATATGGAACATGAAATGTTGATTCTGAAGCATGGGCTGGGATATGACGAGGATGGTGATTCCAAGGAAGGATTTGAGATTTGGGATCAACTGGAAAACAAAGAGGAGGAGGCTAAGGCTAAGAAGAAGAAGGCTATGTAGGAGACTTTCGTGATGTAAGGTACCAATTACCTCTATGATAAAGCTCCTGAACCTCTTGTGATGGCGGAAGAGGTAATTCTAGGGTTTGAGATCTTCATCGAGTATGTGGATGGGGTAAAGAAGGCTGACCCTATAGAGGTTCCTTTGGAAGAACTGATAATGGCCGAAGAAGAGCCTGAGGAGGATGTTGCTACTCTAAAATTGAAAGACACCAACGGTCAGGACAAGGAGCTGGATCTCAAAACCTATGTCCTGAATTCTGTCATCGATCTTTTCTATGATGACTTTGATGTTTCACTTGCTACTTTATTTGAAACTGATGACTTGTTCTTTTCCAAATTGAATGTAATGAAGTCTGACTTTGCTTATTTGTGTGATGTGTTTTTGAATGGTTATTCTGTTTGTGATGATCATTTTATGCATATTTTTGACATTAATTACACGCAAACTGAATTATTTAATCTAGGCACAAATGACAACCCTAAAAATATATTGCTTGCTTATGATTTGGCTTATGAGGAGAGAGAGAAAATGAAAGCAATGTTAAAAAAAGATAAAGTATTTATGTGGGGTTACGAGGACATGTCAGGTATTGATAGGGAAATCGCAGTATATCGGATCCCTACGTATCCTCACATATCACCGTAAAGCAGAAGAAAAGAAGGTTGAGGCGGAATAGGCTCTCTTGGTCAAGGAAGAAGTTGAGACGCAGTTGAAGGCAAAGTTTCTAGAAGTGGTTGAAGACACTTAATGGCTGGCAAACAAAGTGCTCGTCCCTAAGAAAGATGGCAGGGTCAGGATGTGTATGGATTATAGAGATTTGAACAAGGCTTGCCCAAAAGACGACTTTCCACAACTGCATATTGGCACACTTGTCAATAGCGCGACCTCGAGTGCGATGTACTCCTTCATGGATGGTTTTTCAGGATACAACCAGATCATGATGGCGATGATTGATAAGTTGAAAACATCCTTCACTATTGAGTGAGGCATCTACTGTTACATGGTCATGCCGTTTGGTTTGAAGAATTTGGGAGCCATTTATCAGAGGATGGCCACTACTTTATTGCATGACATGATCCACTAAGAGATAGAAGTGTATGTGGATGATATGATGGTGAAGTCTCCAGCCATAGAAGGGCATTTTGAAGCTCTGGATAAGTTCCTAGCAAGGGTAGAGAAGTATAATCTCATATTAAACCCAAAGAAGTGCGTTTTTAGGGTGACATCTGGCAAACTGCTGGGACATATCGTCAGCCAAAAGGGGATAAAAGTGGATCCAGATAAAGTCAAAGCAATCAAGGAAATGTCTGCACTGAGAATTGAAAAAGAAGTCAGAGGGTTTGTTAGGCGGTTGCAGTACATCAGTAGATTCATAGCCAAGTTGATAACTATTTGCGAGCCAATTTTCAAGCTTTTAAGGAAAAATCAACTAGTGATCTGTGATGACAAGTGTCAATAATCTTTCAAAGCTATTAAAGATTATTTGATGAATCCTCCAGTCTTGCAATTGCTGAAGCTGGGTAAAACCTTAATCTTGTACTTAACAATCGAGAAGGATGCTATTGGGGCAATGTTAGTTCAGGAGGGAGAAGGGAAGGTTAAACACGCAGTGACTACTTAAGTAAGAAGCTGTTGCAATATAAAGTCAACTACAGTCTGGTAAAGAAGACATGCTTAGTTGTAATTTGGGCAACAAAGAAGCTCTGTCCTACTTTCAGTCTTACAGAGTGCAAGCAATTTCCAAACATGATCCTCTCAGGTAACTCCAACAAACACCATCACTTACGAAAAATTGGCCAGATGGCTAGTTCTGCTTACAGAATTTGATATAGATTACGTAGAGAAGAAGGTAGTGAAAGGAAGAGCGGTAGCAGACTTTTTGGCTTAGAACCCTATAGCCGACGAACAAGATTGGGAACTGGATTTTTCCAATGAGCATCTGGGGGCAATAGAAGTTCAAGGGTGGAAAATGTACTTTGACGGGGTAGTTAATAATGGAGGAGTAAGCATTGGTGTAATTTTGATCATACCAGAAGGAGAAATGATCTCGATGGCGAAAAGGCTTGAGTTTGAAGTAACAAATAACCAAGCTGAGTATGAGGCTTGTATCTTCAGTTTAGAAGTATTATGCAGTGCGGAGGCAGAAGAAGTCATTGTGTAACACCCGTACCCTAACTATAGGTACATTTGCATTCATTATGCATATTGATTGAATTTGAGTATAAGCTAGTATATATAGTTAGACTTGTGTGCCGAGTCTAGACATGACTTATACTCAATTTATGAGTGAAATTTTTTAAATTTTAATGACACTTATTGATATTGACATTATCATTATTTTATTGTTACTATTATTGTCTTTACTATTATAATTATTATTGATATTGACATTATTATTATTTTATTGTTACTATTACTATCTTTATTATTATTAATATTATTATCATAATTATATATATATATATATA
>CATIWM010661658.1:0-10784 GCA_949671775.1 Mallotus repandus
TCTTGCAAGGAGTTTTGTGATATGTGCATTTACTTCTTTTATTTTAGGAAGGAATTTTTTATCACATCCTACTCAAAGTAGCTGATGATTTTTCTCTCTGATAATAATGAAATGATTTACTTATGAATAATTTGTTAAAAATTAATAATTTTTTTAGTAATTAATTAAAAAGAAAAGGTTCTATTACATATACTTTTTTGCCCTTAATATAAATTGAGAAGAATATAGGACATTACTTTTTACCTTATAAAATGACATCTCATTTAAAAGATGGTGTTTAATTATCCAGTTGGTAATATGGTAGTAACTAAACTAAACTAAACTATATAGGTCTAAAAAAGAGACGCATATATAATACCAACCTTGAGAAGCTGCAAGAAAGAAAAAAGAAAAGTTAATAATAATAATAATAATAATTGTTTGTGCAAATTTATATATAGTTTTAGGATTCACTTTAACATGCATTCGTAGGTTTTAGATGCATTTAGGTTAGTTTAGTTAGTATGAATATATACTTTTATGTTTTTATTTTATTTTTCAAGGAAAAGTGAATTTGGAGGTGAATGATGCACAGATGAAGCAAAAATGAGCTGAAACAGAGCCCAAGAGTAGAGGAAGTGTGATTTGGCGATCGCATGATGCTCGAAGTAAAGCCAAGCAATCTGGAGTTGAGTTTCTATGGCAACCGCGGAAGCCTTGCGATCGCAGAGTCTTAAGGGCCAGACCTTCTGTGGCAAGTGCAACATCAACGCAAGCGCCAGTCCTTTAAAGCAGGCCCCTTTGCTGCGATCGCATACAACCTGATTCCAGCAAAGAGAATGTTGACGTGTGCCTAATAAAAGGGCAAATTTAGGGGAATAAGAAAGAACGTTCTAGAAGGGGGTATTTTTAGGATAATAGCCCTGAAATTTAGCATCCAATTCTGAACCAAGATCTCACCAACCAATCAAGAAAAAAAAATGCATGAAGAGAAGAAAGAGAAAAAGGATAAAAAGAAGTTTGGAGAAGAAGAAACCATTGAAGACCTTAGAGAGCTTCTTGATAACATTTCCTTTACCCTTTCTCTTCTCCTTAATACAATTTTAGATATTTATTTGGGCTGTATTTATTGAATGATGAATGTTACAACCATGAGTGACTAAGTTTTATTTTGTTGTTAGGATTTGAAACCCATACGATTTAAGTTTAATGTTATAGATCTTATCTAAAATATCTTGCATATTGTGTTTATTGTTCTTTGATGATTGTTATAGACGACCAACTACAGCTGTAGGTCTAAGATTATGCATTGAGAAATAGTAATCTTAGTAGAACCTAAACACGAATTGAATGGGTTAATGGCTAGAGATAGCTTAGATTAATTAAATTCTCATATGGGTGTGCTAAACACTTTGCTTGATTGAGATTAATTGATGCGGAGCAGCAAGTTTAAAAATATTTGGGATGAGTTTTGTGGAACAATTGATACAAGACATAATTATTTATTTATTTATTTGTTGTTATTATTATTATTATTATTATTATTTGATTTTTATTTCTAATATAGTATTGATTAGAATTTGACTTTCCTATATTGTTAGGAATTTGATTTCCTACCTTAGTTAGGATTGTCTTGATTTTATTTCCTAATTAAAATTAGGGTTGGTAGATTTGTGTCATCCTATATATGTACACCTTATGGTTATGTGAGTTAGTTTTTTTGTTGAATTGAATAGAAACTCTTTTCTTTGATTTTAGTTTTTTTGTTGAATTGAATAGAAACTCTTTTCTTTGATTTCCAAATTTTTGACATTCTTTGAATCAACGAATGTTTAATGCCTATTTCCTAGCATTCATTGTGAATCAATAGGTTATAGAAGATTTTTTTTTCTGGTATTTGTGCACAAATCGATGGACTACAATAGTTATCCATTTGTTCTTTATTTTATTTTATTTTTGTTTAAGCTTCTGCTACGTCATTAATTCATTTCCATGGTGATGATGAGAATTAAACCTTGGGTGTGTATTAATTGATTAAAACAAGCCAAATTAATTATTACTTGAGAGAGAATGTTTGATAAACTAGGAAAACCCGAGATGTGTAAGTGTATGAATGGATCTATTCATTAGCTTAATAATTATGTAGTGCATCAAATTCCTAACAACATTATTGCTATATTGATTTTCTCTTCTCATTACTCAGCTTAGTGATTGTTTTATTTGATTATTAGTTTAGTTTTTATATTTGCTTTTATTCAAGTCATTTGTAAGCTCTAAACAAAACCAATTAGAACCAATAAGTGTTTGATTATCAATCCTCGTATGATAATACTTTACTTATCATTATATTACTTATTGCGATCCGAGTGTGCTCTCAAAATTAGTAGGCAACAACAACAACAATAATAATAAACATTTTTTTGATGTTTTAATAAACCATCACTGTCTGGTAATAAGAAGATAATATTTGATTTTTCTTAAAAATTAAACGAGCAAATATTTTATTAAAGATTATACTATTTCAAAGCTTAAAATTCTAGCTATAGAATAACAAAGAAATTGTTCAATTATTCATAAATTGATTACTAATTTTGAGTTTAATTTAGTATAAACTACATAATAGAAAATCAAATCGTCATTTTCCAGTTCCAGTTAGTTTTGTTCAATATTTTTATTGAAATAGGACTTAACAATTTCTTTTTTTTTTCCCAAAATTTGAACATCTAATTTTTTTTCTTTTTTATAATAGTTTAATTGATGTGGAAATAGATTCTACAAATGGATGACCGCGAAATTTAAACCTTCAACTTAGAGTATCTTTTGAAAGAAGTGATCACTTGACTATTTTCAGATTGACATCATCCTTAATTTAAAATATTAATATTCTTTTGAAAACAAAATATTAATAGTTATTTTTTTTGAAGGGAAAATATTAATAGTTATTAAAGGCTAAAAATATGGTAATATTACATATTTTTTACTCTTAAATTAAGAAGAATAAAACATAACCCAGACCAGAAAATGAATATATATATATATATATATATATAAGGCATCTAATTTAGCAGACACTGTTTGTTTAATTTCAATACATATATATTCCCTCACAATTAATTCAAAACTCCAGACATCGAACAGCAGAGAACTTTTCTATATAGAAACAGCAGAAAAAGAATGGCGGAGAACTTGGCAGGATACAACATCACATCGCTATGCAACATGTTTATTTACTTTCAAGTACTGATATAGGATCTCTCTTCATGCCTGCTAGCTAGCTACCTGCAGCCCAATTATTACGGACCACCTTTATTTACAGTTTTGTTGGTAGCATCCTCCTCCAGGACCAGTGCCATATGTCGGAATAGGAGGAGGATAATCAATGGCTTGAGCTAGTTTCCTTCCTGTAATCCAACAAAAACAACAAATACCATTCTCATTAAGAAATATATTAAATCCCTTTATAATTCCCACGGAGATAAAGCAAAGACGACTTACCTAGCTTACTAGATATTGGGATTTGTTGTTCATCGGAGCACACCACTTGATCAGTCGACATCATGAGCAAGGCTGTGACAAAGACCACCATTAATGCCTTAGAAACAGCCATTGATTTCTATAAATCAGACAATATATATATATTTTTATAGCAGAAGAAGGAGAGCAAAAGGGGTTGTGTGGAAGGTCTCCTTTATGCGTAATATTTATAGGGAAAAGTTGCATTACACTACATCAATAAATAAATGATAAAAATAAATATAATGCATGTATCTATAAGTTTTAATTATGAATTTTCCAAGGAAAATTCAATTCTTATTATTTTTTTATTTTTGCAAATTTTTACTGATTGATGAATTATATTTATTTATTGATTAATTTTATTATTAATTATATATATTTAGATTTATAGTTTTCATCTTGACTGCCAAGTAAAGAAGATTTTAATCGATTTGAAAAATAATAATTATATCTAATATTTAACTTATAATTTCTTTTTATTCATTCAGCTTAAACAAAAGTTGTTGGACTAATAATTCTTTGTGTATGTGTATATATTTATAGGCAGAAATATATTTTATAAAAAATTATTGAAGTAAAACCACAAAGAGTGAGGGTTTATTCAATAAATTAGAAGAACAAAAATTCAACAAAATGCACCTGCTCTAAAACCAGTCAAAAAAATGGAATTATATTTTTTCATTGACTCCTAGCCTTTGAACCGGTCTCTATAGAAAGTGTCATTTTTATTTCTTGGCATTAAGTGGCATAAAAAGGCCACATATATGCCTTTACTGACAGGTAAAGGCAACAACCCAACAATGTATTTGACTTTCCAATATATCAATTATATTATAATGACTGCTCATGAAAAATTTCTTGCATGGGCTCGGTCAGTCGGACCAAAAGATGTAAAATTTCGAAATATAAAATAAATACATAAATCACATCTACAATAGAGAAATGTTTGACATATGAAACAATGGAACCATAGATGATTCAAATAGAAAGGC
Organism: Mallotus repandus; assembly: GCA_949671775.1. Lineage (NCBI taxonomy): Eukaryota > Viridiplantae > Streptophyta > Magnoliopsida > Malpighiales > Euphorbiaceae > Mallotus > Mallotus repandus. The sequence continues at coordinate 4,488 of CATIWM010661658.1, forward strand.
AAGTAGCTAAGTTGACGAGTGAATGGAGAAATTGGTTTGTTTACGCTCTGTTTAGTTGGCATGAATTGGGAGGACAGAAGAAATAGAAAGAAATAATAGAAAAAAAAAATGGATCAATTAGTAGTCAAATAATAATTCTTCTCTGGGGGTATTATAAGATGCATGATTTGAATTTTATCATCGTCAATTTAAAAGGATGGACTATCTCATATTGTGCAGTCTATTAATATTTTGGTCATATGATTTTTCTATCAACAAAAAAAATTAACAGAAAAGAATATATTCCTATAAAATTAAATTATATGTAATATTTATAGACTTTTATTTTAATTTTTTATTTGATAAAATGTTCTAATGTAGTTATTTTTAAATATTTTAGCACAAACATTCATTTTAATAAAATTAAATAAATATATTAATATAAAATTTATAAAATATAAAATTTTTTAAATTACTGAATTTATAACAGCCTATAGATATAAAAAAATTAAATTTTTGCAATTTTGATGGTTTATCTTGATTTTTAAACTTTGATAAAAAATTTCAGCCAATTTTAAATAATTTTAGTGTAAATAATTATTTGATTACAATTAAATAAAAAGTTCTGATATAATAATATTAAACTAATTTTTATAAAATTGTTCATTTCATAAATGATTTTCATTATAATAATTTTTAAATTATAGATATTTTAATATAAATATTTATTATTTTGAATAATTTAAATTTCTTACAAAAATTTGTTATTTAAATATATTTAATTTTAAAATATGAAAGTTTATTTTATTTTATTATATATATAATATTTAAATTAATTAAAAAACAATCATTAATAAATCTAAAAATTCATCAAAGGGAGTTGTATATTTCAATGCACAGTACTAGAGCTTAATCAATCGGGGCGCTCAACAAATAATACAATTTTGAAATATTGCACCAGACAAATACTGTCAACTTTTTCTTTTTTGACAATTCTCAATACTGTCAGCTTGTTCAGTTATATTTGTCAATATCTTTTTTTTAACAAAACTTACAATTTTTATAATTTTTTGGTAATTATCCCTGCAGTTTGGTCAAAATAATTACTCCATTTTTCTATTTTCAAAGTCAATTAAATATCTCTTAAGATTTGATCACGTTAATTATTTGCCCTCTTTTATCAAAAACAACTATTAATTAATATAAAAAGACTTACTTATCCTTAAAATGTTAAATTTACCAACATTATACCAAGAGTTATTTACTTTTCTTTACATATTATTGATATTGACATTTTTATTTATTTTATCAACAAATAACTAATTAATAATTTTTTTTAGAGACCAATAATTAATAATTAATAAAATTAGCTACCAAACTAATTAACTTATAAATCAAAATTATTTCTTTTCCAAAAAAAAAATCAAAATTATTTTAAAAAAATAAAATAAAAAGCACAGATCCATTCCTTCACCATCACCGCCATATGCATTTTCTTTGCCACTACCACTCCAAGATCGCTCCCCCCGTCATCTTCCCAGCAACTGCCATCGCCGCCTCTACTAACAATTGCCATCGCCGCCTCTCTTAGCAACTGTCGCTGCCACCTCTTTTCTCCCAGCAAACTCCACTGCCTCTTCTCTCCCGATGAACAACGATGCGTCATCTCCTCCCAACAACCACCGCCACCTCGTCTCTCCCAGCAAACATCACTACCCATCTCAAGTTCTACCTATCTCAACCATTACCTTCTACCTATTTTTTCTTATTAATTTTATTGACTTTGTTGTTTTTTATTTTTGTATGTTTTGGATTTTTTATGTTATTGATAGTGGTGATGTTAATGATGATTATAGGTGATTTTTTTGGGTTGCTGTTTATATCAAATTCTTGTTTGAGTTGATGTTAAAATTAACCAATTCTTGTTTAAATCAAATTCATGTTTGATTAAATTCTAATTGATTTTAAAATTTCTAAACAAAAATCTATTTAGCTATGGTATTCAACTACTTTTTTTTTTCGTCTGTTCTATATCATGCTTTTCAAATCTTCCTATAATGGTTAATTTGTGGTAGTGATGTTATTGATGAGAATGGTGTGTTGGGTAGTAATTTTGGGCGGAGGTGATTTTCATGTGATAGTGGTGGTTTTCGAGTGAGTGGTGTTGGTGGTGGATCAATGGTGGTAGTGGTGGTTTCATTGAGCTCAGGAGATTGAAATAGAGGAAGGATTTAGGGGAAAGTTGTGGCTTTTGTTGGGTTTTGCATGTGAAGGAATTGGGTTTGATTTTGTGGCAGAGTGGTGGTGGTGGTGTTGATTTATGGCAGAGTAGTGGTGGTGGTTGTCTGTAGTAGTGATGGTGGTGGGCCAATGGTGGTGGGGCATATGTGGATGAGTGTGTGAAGGAGAGGGTATGGATGAGAAGGGGATGAAGTTTTAAGGAGTTAAATGATATTTTTTTCTTAATCAATTTTACATTTTAGTCACTGAACTATATATACATGTTGATCAGTCCAAAACTTTTAATCAATTAAGGGCAATTTTGAAATTTCATAATTATTGACACTATTAACCACTGTTTATACTTTTGACTAATAGAATATTCTTAATTTTTTTAATAGAAGGGGGCAAATAGTTGACGGAATCAAATCTCAATGAGTATTTAATTGACTTTTAGAAACGAAGGAATAAAGTTGTTATTTTGACCGAACCTCAGGGGTGATAGTAAATTACCCTAATTTTTTTTCTCAGATTCATCCTTAATAGAGAACTACAATAATTGTTACACATATACTTCAACAACCACTATTATAATCATCATTAACAACTATTATTATTATTGTTATTATTATTATTATTATTATATATCCTAATGTGTATTAAATAATAATCATTTTGTTCAAAACTTTTTGACATCATTAGATTCTGAATCTAGAAACTATTGGTTTTGGTGCCTCCACTTAAATCATTCAGTCTAAGTTTCCTTGCCTTACAATTTTTAAGTTTACAGTTAGTTCCTTGTTTAAGATAATAATTATAATAATAATTAATATGACATGGGAAGATTCATTCTTCTAGCCATTCATGTTTCTTCATATTTCACCTTCAAAGCTAACAATTGTATGCTATTCAATTCTTCCTTGTTTGGTGATTGTTCTGCCATGTATATTATGATGAGTCTAAGATCTTAATTACCAATAATATTGGTATAAAACTATTTTTATTTAAATGACATTTTGAGAATTCTGATCATAATATAAATGGTCACATTAAATTAGTTGTTAAAAAATTTCTGTTGCTTTTATGTTTCTATTTTAATTCAACAGAATTAGTTAAAATTTACCCCTTATTTGGTTTAATTCTATTAAAAAATTCATTTCATTTGCATATGAATTTTAAATAGAATTCATTTGCAAATAAATTCCAAATTCATTTGTACCAAACACATTCTATCAATAAAAATAAATTTAGCGTTAAATGATACCATATAATTAAGAAGCTAGAATTGCAGATAAATTTTACAAAATTTTCGATTAAACTAAATACACTCACTTGAATTTGCAAATAAATTTCATAAAATTTCATAAAATTGATTTGAATGTCATACAATCTTAACTATATAATTATGTTGGAATACGTGTAAAAGCTTTGGGCTTTTTAGAAACTTGTAATTTTTTGTCTAATTTTCAACGATAAAAGCTTTGGGCTTTAGAAACTCTTGAAGGGCTGTTTAATTTTGAAAAATATTTTCTTTTTTCATTATTCATTTTTTTTACTTTTCTTTGTTTTTTATTTTTTTATTTTTCAAAATAGAAAACAGAAGAATAAAAATAATTTTCATATCGCAATTTTTTCACATTCTTATAATTTTTTGATGAAATTTATTATAATATTTTTAAAAATATAATAATAATAAGTATTTTGTGATTCATAAGTTAATGTTTAATCTAAAATTTATTTATTTTATAAAATATTTAAACATATTTAAATAATTTTTATTCAAAGTCATGAGACTATAATGGTGGTAGTGGTTATGGAGGTGGTGGAGGTGGTGGTGGTGGTTGAAAATGTCGTAGTAAATGTTAAAATATTAACTGAAAAATTTAGAAAACATCTTTTATAAGTTTTCTAAATTCTTTTATAATTTGAAAAATTTTGAAAATAGTTTTAGTTTTCTAAATTAGAAAATATCATAACTAAACAACAACTTATATTTTCCTGTTTTCTTAGAAAAGTTTTCTGTAAAACAGGTATTGTTTTCCAAAACTAAATAAGTTAATCTCCATTGTTTCTAATTTTCAACACTAAGCTTTAATTTAGAAATGTCTATTTTTTAATATTTTTAGAAAAAAAACAAATTATTTTATTATTTTTTTTAACAAAATAAGATGTCCCTATGTTTATAATGGATACTATACATAATCTTGATTATTAATTTCCCTAATTTGGTGAATTTCACCCTATCTCTAAGCTTTTGGTGTCTTATATATATATATATATATATAATGAGTTGAATAAAAGTGCGAGAAATCGTTTTATATACAAAAAAATAAAAATAAACAAAAAATATACAGAAAATAGATAAAAAATATTCAAAATTGAATTGAAAAATAAAAAAAAAATCGCTGTAATTTTGATAAGTTGTGTTCAAAAAATAATGTAAAGTGATATTTCACCTGTTAATAATAAAATAAGCCCTTATTCGAAAAAAATTAAGATTACAAACAATAGTTGTTATATTTTATTATTGTTTTCAAATTAAATATTTGTTACAGCTAAATATATTAGTGTGATATTATATTTTTTTGTTTCATATGCAAAAAATAAACTAAAAATATATGGAAAACAAACCAATAATATACAGAAAATAAATAAAAAAGTATACAAAAAATATTTGAAGTTTTTTTTTAGGGATATGTTTCAGATACAGCGGATGCTACGTTCCCGTACCCTTGTGCTTGTGCCCTAAATTTAGTTGTCCATACTCTAATTCGTTATTGAAAGCAAAAGACAATATGTGTATGGATGCTTCAGTTGAGCAAGTTTAAGAGCTAATATGCGCACAAAAATAAAATTATTATATTTAGTAAAGTTCAAAAGTGAAGGCCATTAATTATATTTAGTAGAAGGTTACACAAATACCTTTTTGGAACTTTTTTTTTTATAAATAGATCATCTTTTATTAAATTTTTTATTGTTGTGGGGGTAAAAACCACTTGGATAATTCAAGTGATGAAAAAATCCCTCCCTAGAGAAGGAATACAGAAAATAAAAATCAAAACAACAAAACCCGCGCAACTGAACTAAGAAGAGAATTTAAAAAAACAAATGAAGAGAGTAGAACTAAACATGATTAGACCAACACCGAACACCAATTGAATTATTAAGAAGCTCCGAAGCCAAGTAAGGAAATCTAAGAAAAGAGGCTTTCATCTTGATAGAGACACATGAAAATTAGTTTTTCAACTTGTAAAGAAGAGGGGATTCAAGAAGAGAAGACTATTTCATTGCGATGAAGCCAAATGGACTAGCTAATGGCGAAGAACAAAGATGTCCAAAAACAACATTGTAGCTTGCCAAGCACAAGACCACACCACTGATAGAAAAGCACCAAAAATTGATTTGTCACAATAGATGAAATACCCCACCATTGCAAATAGACGATGTGTATAATATTTACATATTTTCTTAGTTGAATTTTAATGACTTTTGAATTAATAAATAATGTTATTTGGGTAGAATATATGGTTAAATAGGAAATATATTAATATTAGTATTTTAATTATGATTTTATTATTTAAAGCATATTTTAAGGAGTTTTGTTGATATTAATTTATTGTCCTTTTTTTGTAGTTAAGTCTAAAGAGGAAATTCAAAAAGAGTGAGGATTTGTGTCAACACAACATGTAACATGGCTTGCTAAAACCATGTCGAGTAGTGAATTGAGCCAAGTGAAAATGACATGGCTTCTCCAAGCCATGTGCCATACCGTGTCAAGCAAAAATTAGGCAAAAAGGAAGTGACACACCCTCTCAAATTCGTGTGCCAAGTTATGTTGTTATCTGCCAAGTGAAGAGAAAGGAAAATGATTTGACACAACATGTGTCATGGCATGACCAAAGCCATGTAATCATCTAGAAACACAGCATGCAACGTGACACAACGTTCTCTAAGTCTTGTTTAAAGCCATGTCGAAATTAAAGGTTTTCCTATCTTAGAAGGGAAAGAGAATTCAAGGGTAAAAAGACTTTGAAAATGCCCTAGAGGGGGGGGGGTGAATAGGGCTATCGAACAAAAATCAAAACTTAAAAACAAATA